>CAHIKZ030000411.1:292500-342500 GCA_903632075.3 Acanthosepion pharaonis
AACTTCCTCACAAATCAATAGATATTTACAAAGCCTAGTTTAGCCTGGTAATAGGGGAGGGTGGACGATTGATCTGAATATTAGCATTTTGGTCATGAGACTTGGGTTCGAATCTCATCATGATCATTTGTCAAGGAGAATATTTTTTTTTTATAATAACGATCCCAGCGTGCCGGCAACTGACTGTAAACCATATCGCGGGTTATCCAAAGCCTTGTGAGTGAAATTGGGTTGAGAAAAAACTGTTTAGAAGTCTTTGAGGACTGTGCTAGTACAAATTTACAAGTCATCGTCACTGAGGTTTTGTTCATTCTAGCCTTGTTCAACTACTAATCACGCCAGACTGTACGCTCTCATCCAGAAACTCTCACTAAGGCCCACTCAACATAGTTTCAGTATAAACCACAGGAAACAAAAATGTACCTGATTAGGCCTTCTTAACAGAGATTAACTTCCTACTATAGTAGACGGGTATACTTGAAAACGAGCAGCCAAATAGTATCTGTTAGAAGTCTATAAGTATGGAGAACGGAGTGAAGACCAAAGTCATTACAGTACCAATTCTTGTGCGAGACACTGATATGCATTTATGAAGAGTAGATTAGTCTGGAACAAGCCCACAAATACGGAGCACTTGTTAAGGTACGAAATTATTACAGTTGTAATGGCCTGCAAGACTAGCTTACTAATCACTAAAAAGCCTTCGGTCCGTCCAACAATCTCTTGAAAAAAAAAATCAAATTTGGCCAGATTTTGGAAGGTAGTTAAGACCAATAAATTTTCAGCACTCGTATTGTACTACTTGTTTGTATGCGATCGTTTCTATTCAGAATCCGAGTGTAAAATCTAATATGAGCCCGACGTGTGGCGCTTGTGAGCTGGAATCAGCTATGTTATCTGACCGAAAATCTGTACTATTCTATTGGTTGTCCGTAAAACGTATTTAAACATGATTCTCACTTGTATTCTATAACTTTATTTTATTTTCGTACTTTACCGCTCAGTGTCTTTTGATTTTCCCTTATTTCTTTATTCCTTTCTTTCTTTTTTTACTTATTTTCTTCCTTTTTCTTTCGTGTTCTCAGTTTTCGTTGTTTTTCTATTTGTATTCTTTTCTTTATTTTCTATCTTTCTTTCTTCATCTATACATTTCTTTCTTTCTTTCTTTCTTTCTTTCTTTCTTTCTTTCTTTCTTGCCTTTTCCTTTACATATTTCTTCAATTTTTTATTTGGTAGTGTCTATTCTCTTTCTTCCTTTTCCTTTGACTGTCACCTGTTCAGTTTCTCTGTCCTTTTCCTATATTACCTTTTCTTCTTTTTACTCGTCTTTCTTGTTACTTTGTTTCATGGCAAATTCTTTCTTTCTTTTTCATCTTTTTCGCTCATTTTTCTAATCGCTTTTTTATTTTTGACTCCTCTTTTTCTAATCCTTTCTTTCTTTCTTTCTTTCTTTCTTTCTTTTAATCTCTTTCTTTCTTTTTCGAATCTATTTTTCTTCCTTTTCTATACTCCTTTCTTTTCTATATTACTTTTTCTTCTTCCTGTTATTCTTTCTTGGTCCATTTCTTTCTTTCTTTCTTCCTTCTTTCTTTCTTTCTTTCTTTCTTTCTTTTCTTCATTTCTACTCTGATTTTTCCTTAATTAATTTCTTTCTTTCTTTCTATTTTTTATTATCTTTTTCCTCATTTTGACTCTCTTTTTTCTAATACTTTCTTTCTTTCTTACTTTTTATTTTCTTTCTTTCTAATCTATTTTCTTAATTTGTTTACTCTCATTTTTCTAATCCTTACTTTCTTTTTATTTTCTCTTTTTCCTTCATTTCTGACTTTCCGTTTTCTAATCCTGCCTTCTTTCTTTCTTTCTTTCTTTCTTCAACCATGATAAATACCTTAATCTGAATAATGAATAAAAATAACATTAGATTGTTTCAGGATTTCAGAGGAAAAAACCAACAAGAAAACCTACGTTGATCAATACAATAAAAATGAGGATGCGTATTATGAAATTATAGGAATACTTTCGGTCATGATGTCGGAGAACATTTCAGCTATTGTGTTTGAATTTTTTTTAAGCGTTTCGTGTTTTATAAACGTCAGCAAGATGGCCGCGTGAAGACTCTCACACGTGAGCATATTCATTTGGCGATATTATTTCGATAAATGCATCAAATGAGTCTTTCTCTTTGTTTTGTACCTTTTTTACTTCTTGTTGTTTGTCTATTTCCCTTACGTATCATTTCACAGTTGTTGATTATTTAATTTGTTACTCCTTAATGACCGTTGCTGATCGTCTGTCTGAAGTTTTGCTTCTATTGAGAGTATAAAGGTATGAATATTTCCTCCTTAAGGTCTTATTTATGACGGGAAGATGCAGACGATATGGCGGCCATAGTTGTCCACTGAGGCTGTATTCATATTCACACAACGAAAATGTCAGGAGTATTTTATTCGATCATTAAAAAAAAATATAGAAGGAATAAGAAAAAGTGAGATATGTGCCACATGAATAAAAATAAAGAAAGAGAAAAAGAAGAAAGTAAAGGAGTATAAAATAAAGAAAGAAGCAAAGACGAAAAGAAAGAGTAAAAAATGAATAGACGAACAAAAGTAAAGAAATAAAGAAGAAATAGTGTGATGGGAAATAGACGCAAATAAGAGAGATAGAAGGCAACAAAGGAAACGAAAAAATAGACAGGATTAAGAAAAAAAGAGCACAAAGGGAGAAGGAAGGAAAGAAAGAATGTGATGGGATATAGATTCAGATAAGAAAAAAATGAGCACAAAGAAAGAAGGAAGGAAAGAAAGAAATAATGTGATGGGATATAAATTCAAATAAGAAAAAAAAGAGCGCAAAGGGAGAAAGAAGAAAAGATAGAATGTGATGGGATAGAGATTCAAATAAGAAAAAAAGAGCACAAAGAGAGAAAGAAGAAAAGAAAGAATGTGATGGGATAGAGATTCAAATAAGAAAAAAAAGGGCACAAAGAGAGAAAGAAGGAAAGAAAGAATGTGACGGGGTAGAGATCCAAAAAAGAAAAAAATGGCAAAAGAGAGAAGGAAGGAAAGAAAGAATGTGATGGGATAGAGATTCAAATAAGAAAAAAAGAGCACAAAGAGAGAAAGAAGGAAAGAAAGAATGTGATGGGATAGAGATTCAAATAAGAAAAAAAAGGGCACAAAGAGAGAAAGAAGGAAAGAAAGAATGTGATGGGGTAGAGATCCAAAAAAGAAAAAAATGGCAAAAGAGAGAAGGAAGGAAAGAAAGAATGTGATGGGATAGAGATTCAAATAAGAAAAAACAAAAAACAACCAACAGCGGAAACGAAGAAAAAAAGAAAGAAGAGAAATACGTTGTACCAAATAAGAAAGAAATAGCGTGAAAGAACACATAAGAAAGAAAGAAAGAAAGAAATACTGTAATTGGAAATAGATTCAAATCAGAATAAAAGAAACCAACAAAAGAAACGCAGAATAAAAAAAGAGAAGCGAAAAAAGAGAGAAACAGATGATGGAAAAGAAAGAAACAAAGTGAAAAAGAGGAAAATTAAAGGAAAAGGAAGAAGAAAAAAAAAAGAAAAGAAAAAAGAGCAGAAGAAAGCGAAAAAGAAAGAATAGAGTTAGCGAATGAAATCAATTAGAAGAATGATAAAGGAAAATGTCGGGGTTGGTTTATGGCCAATTCATGCTGAAAGCATCGGTTCTCCGATGATTACTGAAGTTAAACCACGCCAATTGTAATCAGTACATAGGTGGAGAAATCGCTTAAGCCACAAAATACAACACATGTCTTTGTACAAGACAAAACAAAGCTTCTTAAATAATGTTTTGTTATATTCGACATTATTCGGACTCTCGTTGTCAGGTGAAGCTACCTTTCATTTCAACCTTTAAACTGATAAGTGTATAAACTTCTCACTGGCTATTTATACACTTTCAGTCTTTTATTGAATGCGAATAACAATGCCCCAAAGTACCGTGGCCTTAAAATTGAATTTTAGAAAGTTCCTTTACAAGTTTCCGTTTGATATCAAACAACTTATTGACACCAGAAGAATCTCTCCAAAAGGCTTAACAGACATTAACCGTCCATTTTGTTTAATAGAACATATCTAAATAAATGAAGGATAGCGGCAAAGATAGGGGCTGTTGATATATATATATATATATATATATATATATATATATATATATATATATATATATATATAGTGTATTGGGGCATAAGATCACTATTTAAACATATATTGTTAAATATAACAGACAACGAATGTCCATTATGTTTGATTATGAGCCTATCTAAGCTTCGTATAGTTGCTTTAATTTCGGGAGAAAATAAAGACAAAAACTCTCCAACATTAATTTTTATTTTTCCGGGTAATTTCGATATATTTAAGTATCATCTTCAGGGTTATGATGGCTAAAGCAAATAATTGTGTTTGTCCGAAAAAAAATTTTGCTTTTGTGTTAACTGTTAACAATTCCGGTCACAAACAGTGATTTAAAAATTTTTTCGATGTTGTAAAAAATTTTATGTAAGGGAGGTAACTTGGTTAAAAATTGAATTCTTGTTAGGTTATAAAAATAAAAATGAATAAATATAACCATTATACCTTTTTTGGTCTCTTTAATCATGAAACAACAAAGCTTATACGTGATTACGAAAGGATATTATTGAAAATAAACAAACACAACATGTCTAAATTGTTTAATCAGAAATGTTTAAATGAAAGTATGCTGCCAAAATATACAGATATATATATATATATATATATATATATATATATATATATATATATATATATATATATATATATATATATATAAAAGAAGAGGTTTGTAGTGGTTCCAACGAGAGAAAAGTATGTAGTATATATTAAAAAAGAAGAGAAACGTTTTTGGTTGTAATGTGAATTTATTTAGAAAAAAATATTATGCTTTGTTTTACATAATTGTACACGTGTTTCTGGTCTATGTTAGTAATCCGAATTTCTTTCTTGAATTCAAGAAAGAAATTCGGATTGCTAACACAGAAAATGTCTCATATGGAGAATAATTAACATTGAAAAACAAAAGCAAAAAATAATTATTTTTAATAATATGTGGAAATCTCCGCTTTTACCTGAAGACGGTCACGAGACCAGAACCACGTGTAGTAAAATTATGTAAAAAAAAAAGCATAATATTTTTTTCTAAATAGATCCACATTACAACCAAAAACGTTTGCGGCACCTCACATATATATATATATTCTGGTCATGCGTGCTCATAGTTGGTACTATTGAAGTCAACGTGATCGAAGTTTGCGTTCGAACGCGCCAGTTTTCTTGTTACCGTTACAGTGTAGTCATGTTCGCTTTGTTAGCAGTGTGCAGCAAAGAGGAACAAAGAGAGCAGTGATTCGAATCTGCCGTGAACATACTACCTCGTCGATGATAACTCGCCGGTTTGCCATTACCATCTCTCGAGGTTGCTGAATCGTTTTATCACTGGTGCAGGTCGACTGGCGTCCAGCACTTTCTTCGTGCGTCACACTTGTCCGGCCACTTTCAAACTTCTCAGTCCATTCATACACACTTCTAGGCGGTAGTGCACTGTTGACGTATTGTGTCAAAAGTTTCCAATAAATTTCAGCCCCTGAAACACCTTTCGACAAGAGAAATTGGATGACTACTCTTTGTTCCTCCTTGGTGCACACTGCTAGCGGAGCGAACATGTTTATATTGTAACAGCAGCAAGAAAACTGGCGCGATGATGATCAAACCGCGATCATGTGACTACAATAGTACCAACTATAAGCACGCATGAGCAGAAGTCAGTGTGGCAAACCCAAAGATATGCTATGGCGAAGGTGCGTATAATTTTTGATTGACCCTCGTAAATGCAGGATAGCGGTAATCTGCATAAAGATATTATCTTTAGCACACACACACACACACACACACACACACACACACACACACACACACACACACACACACACACATATATATATAGGGAGAGTGAGAGAGAGATAGAGATATATAGATAGATATGTTATCTATCGACAATTATTGTAATATATTTTATTCTTATGCGTTATTTATATACAGAAATATTTAATAATAATTTATAATAAACAGTATTAACAACATTTACCAGCCTGAACGTCTAAGAAACCATGAGAAGTTTGTAGTTTAAATGCAGTAAAATCGACTTTGTTAACCAGACACTCCTTTGTAGCTAAACTGGTATAGCACGTCAGGCTATATCCCGGATGTTCAAGCCGTTAAATGTTAATGCCGTTTATTATAAACAGAGCATTTACTTAATTATTTGTGTATATATGAATAACGTATAACAATAAAATATATTAAAACTTATAAATGTATAATAGATTCTAGAGAGGAAAATTTCAGTTGAAAATTGGCACATTGAAATAGCAATCTATGCCTTCCAAATGCTAAACAAAGTGTTATGAAACAGGAAAATTTCATTAGAAACAAAAACAAGGGTGTTGAAATACTACTTAGGATCTGTCCTTCTATATGATAGTGAATGCTGAACAATTTCCTTACAGATGAGATGGAGACTTGAGGCAAGAAAAATGCGGTTCTACAGAAGGATTTTGAGAATACTATGGACAGGGCCTGTAAGTAGTGAGAATGGAAGGAGAATGGAAACAAAAAGGACGCTCATAATTAGAATCAGAAAGATACTGTTGTAATTTCTGGGACACAAAATAAAGAAAGGGAAGCTTGGAAAATTTGACACTCACAGGATATCTCCTTGATAGAATCGAATATTGTAATAAAACACGATTCTTTAAAATCATCTTTAACACACACACACAAACACACGCACATATATATGAAGAAATATAGTTTTAAGGTGTGATATATTTATGGAATAAAGTGCTCAATATCAGGGATAGAGCGTATGTAAATATAAAAGTGAACATTGAAGTCAAGACTCAGAAGCGACAGGCTGTTTCATGCTAGATGTAATCATCAGGTCATATGAGTTTGTTTGTTTCTCGACAATATATATATATATACTTTTAAGGTGTGCTACATTTATGAGATAAAGTGCTCAACATCAGAGATAGAGCGTGTGTAAATATAAAAGGGTGGCCTGACGATTGCGTCTAGCATGAAACAGTCTGTCTCCTCCAAGTGTTGAATTCAATGTTCACTTACATTAGTGGAGGAAGAGGGTAGCAACAAGTAACCAATCTAAAGATGTAAATGGATCGTAGAACTGGAAATGGGATGGTTAGTAAAGAAGACAAATAATTTTAAGAATTATTATAACAAAATAGTAATGGGTGAGGTTCAAATCCCAAAATAAGACCTCGGGATCGTAATTCCAAAAGTCATACATCAGTCTTGTAAGACTAAAGTCAAAATGCCGGAGGTGTAAATCCAAAAGTGTCAAAAATCTGTATCTCAAAACTCGTAACTCACAACTGTCTTAACCCTCGAAGAACCAAGAAATCGCCCTGTCGTCAAAAAGTAGCGTTCTTTTATTAAGGGTAACAAAGGTTGTGATTGTTTGAGATTGGTATGAAAGCGCAAACAGTCACCATTTTCCGAGACAGACCAAAGTAGAACCGATCTTCATTCGGATTTTCTTTTTTGACAGATAGCGTAGAAAGAGCGATCATTTTTCGATTTAAGACTTGTTTTTTTTTTTTTCCTTCTTCGTCGCCACAGTTATAAAGGGACATAATACAAAAAAAAAAAAAAAAGAAATCAAATGGCTGGATACTTTCCGGACGGACCTAGCCTAATTCTGTCTCCTCCGAACAAATCGCAGCGATCGATAATTTGAGTTTTGCGTGCAAAATTGGTGGATGTAATACTTTGTCATATTTAAATAACAGTCTGAGTTCGTTTAAAGATTATACGCTTTGTGTCTATGTGTGCGTTTTGTACAAATGGAACCTCGAGGAGAAGTCGTATGAATGGCAACTGTTTTTCATCCCGGCCGAAAGTGACTGCTTAAGGCGACTGTGAATATTTTTGTCTTATTTTGCAACAGAGCAATGTGTTATTACATTGTGATTAGCATAACTTGACCGCTGAATATATTTACCGTGTAATTATAAACACACGGCTTAGCTTTCTTTGTTGGTTATTTATGTTTGCTAGCGTCTGTGCGTGTAATCGAGTGTGTGTGTGTGTGTGTGTGTGTGTGTGTGTGTGTGTGTGTGTAACACAGGGGTGTAGATATTTACTGAGTATAGCTTAGTGGTTAGAACGTTCGGTTTCCGACCATGAAACCAGGGATCGAATCTCACCATGGTTGATTTTTCAGGAAGTGACTTCTTAATGTTTTTGGCTTTGTAGTGAGAGGCGTTTCCAACGTCTGGTACCTTTGAAAAGTGTCCAAAAACCATGCCACTGGTTGACCCAAGTCTTGTGAGTGAAGATTGGGCAGATGGAACTGTTTGTCGATGGTTGTGCTAGCACGAAGTCACAAGTCATCGTGACCGAGGGTTTGAGTGTGCTAGCCTTGTTCAGACTAGGCAAACGCGTTCTCTCCCCAAAACTGTAACTAAGATCTGCTCAGACGGCATTCAGACTGTTGTTGTCAGTGGTGTTGAGCGGTCTCGGACTGCGCGCGCCTTCTGTCGAACTCTCTGCGTTAGCAGAGAGGAACCCGAACGAGGCTTTGCCGAAGGGCGTGGTTTCGTCCGGGGAGGTAGACAGGGCCTGAACCCGTCTAGGCGGTTTCAAAGGCTATATTCTTGGCCGAGCCTACTGGCTCGGAGAAACCCACATTAAACCCGGCCTTGTGCCACATTCAATCCTCGTGGGTGGATCGATAAATATTCAGACTGTTGTTTTCATCTTTGCTATTTTTAACATAACGTTTCGGCGGTGTACACTCCGGGCTCCATAAGTCATACGGGACAATAGCCTAGTCGATTAAATTTGATATACGTTAAATTATAAAATTTTGAGTATATTAATTGCTCTTATTAATAACTAACAGTGTGTGTATGTGTGCGTGCGTGTATATATATATATATATATATTGTGTGTATTTAGGCAGCATATTTTCATTCATACACGTTTCATTAAATAATCTAGACAAGTGTTGTCTATTTATTTTATGTAAATTGTTTTCATATCGTCTGATAAGTTTAATAACATTATCGTTGAACGAAGAAAGAAATTCACAATATTGATCCATATTTTTTTAATACAATCTAAGCTTTCGGCTTACATAAGCCATTATCAAAGATGTCAATTACAACATATTAAGCAATATGCAAACAAGACAGTGATGATAGTCTGTCATTGTTTACATAGATGATTTCTAAGCAACGATAAACATGTGCACATAAGACGCTAGAAGCGAAAATCGCACCGCATTTATATATATATATATATATATATATATATATATATATATATATATATATATATATATATATATATATATATATATATATATATATATATATATATAGAGAGAGAGAGAGAGAGAGAGATAAGTTCCATTGTATTGAAAAATTATGGATCAATATTGTGAATTTCTTTCTTCGTTCAACGATAAGGTTATTAAACTTACCAGACGTTATGAAAAAATTTTACATAAAATAAATAGACAACACTTGTCTAGATTATTTAATGAAACCTGTATATATATATATATATATATATATATATATATATATATATATTAATATAAATGTAACTTTTATTGAGTACACATCCCTAATGGAAAAATAGGGATGCAGATTCGATTCCTTTTGAGGCACAATGTTTCTTTTGTAGGACTTCTCAAATTAGGCCGTTTGTTATTCATTTCACTGTTTATGAAAATAAAAAAAAAACAGAGATATCGTTTACTCACTAAAAATATCGCTTATACTAATAAATAAAGTGTCATATAACACATTCTTTCAATATATATATATATATATATATATATATATATACAGAGAGAGAAAAAGAAAGAGAGAGAGAGAGAGAGAGTATATAGACATATTGAGATGAAGAATTGTCAATATAATTGGATTTATTCGAATTATTTTTCTCATCTTTGGTTTTTGCATTTGTCATTATAGATACAATGTTTTGGCTAAGGAAAATCTTGAAATCTGCAGCTGTTCATTTTTGGCTAACAATGACATACAAAGTTCACAGCATATGAGATGCACTATAAAGAAACACTATGTAGGAGAATGTTTCCGATGAGTGTTGCCATGAGTCATAGTACCTCAAATGCCAATGTAAAATATACGTTTTATAGGCGGGAGAACACACACACACACACACACACACACATATATATATATATAGAGAGAGAGAGCGAGAAAAGTTGCATTAGAGTAATAGATAGAATTATATATATATATATATATATAAAATTAATTAATAAATCTGTAGACTTCAGAAAGCCAAGAATCTCAGAGCCCACCATATATATATATATATATATATATATATATATATATATATATGAAAACAGGACTGCGGATCATCAGACTTTACTTTGGAAGTAAAGTCTGATGATCCGCAGTCTTTAAAAGGGCTGTGGTGAAATAATTTATTACATGGAACCTTAAAGTGGTCTGTTTTTATTTAAATTATTTGCTCTGGGTTTACATTGAGCTCTCTGGATTTTATCCTACTTAGGTTTACCAATACGGATTACCTATTTTTTCATAAACTAAATATCTATCTATCTATCTATCTATCTATCTATCTATCTATATATATATATATATATATATATATATATGGTGGGCACTGAGATCAGCACCGTGTGGCGACTTTCTATTTCATGTTTGAGCACAATCTTCATCGCTTGCGCGTGCATGTGTGTGTGTGCGTGTGTGTGTTTGTGTGTGTGCGTGTGTGTGTTTGTGTGTGTGTGTGTGTGCGTGTGTGTGTGCGCACGTGCATTTTTTTCAGTGTGATTCATATTGCTTTACACTACATACGTATATTTTAATTTGAAATGTAAGGGTAAAAAAATGACAGGATGTGGCTAACAAATCTGTTCTGCAATATTGACCGTATTTAGATGTTGATAATAACGGGAAATGTTTCAAAGTAGTCGAATAAAAACCAAACAGAAACATCGTCTTCAGATAACTCATCCCAGTTTTTTTTTTATCCGGATCTACAAAAACCTAATGGAAAATTTGCAAATTAGAATAAAGAAGAGATTTATCACATTCACTTCTCAGAAAAGTTGCTTAACTGACTTCATCCTGTTTAAAGATACATTATACTTGCAATATATAATGACAAAAGTGCTTTTAAGGAAATCGGTCCTTGTAAGTAAAGTGCAAAAGCGTTCAGAAACAAACTCAGATTTTCGCAAAAAATTGCATCTGCTGGTCAAGTGGTTAGATAATAAATTTACTATCTAACCCTTTAACTAGCAAGTCCCATTTCTATGAAACTCTGACTTGAGAAGATAATTTTTGAACAATTCTTTTCTTGTTTACTATATATATATATATATATATTTATTAAAGACATTTTTATTTATGTTTAACGTTGTTATTTTTATAGATACAAGTATTTAAGCAAATGCTCTGTTTATGATAAACAGTATTAAATAACATTTACCGGCCTGAATGTCCGAGAAATTTTCATAGAAAATATTCGTTCATAGACAGGATTCGAACCTGCATCCTATACGGAACCGCCATATACGCTGGCGTGCCTTGACCACTCGGCCACCATGAACCTTATGGTAGACAAGGTCGAATTTACTGTTATAAACTACAATCTTCCATGAATCTCGTACATTCATAACTGCTCTGGCGTATCGAATGTAAACAAATGACGTCATATGTTAAGAAATGGACGAGGTCCGACAATTTATTTATTAAAGACATTTTTATTTATGTTTAACGTTGTTATTTTTATAGATACAAGTATTTAAGCAAATGCTCTGTTTATGATAAACAGTATTAAATAACATTTACCGGCCTGAATGTCCGAGAAATTTTCATAGAAAATATTCGTTCATAGACAGGATTCGAACCTGCATCCTATACGGAACCGCCATATACGCTGGCGTGCCTTGACCACTCGGCCACCATGAACCTTATGGTAGACAAGGTCGAATTTACTGTTATAAACTACAATCTTCCATGAATCTCGTACATTCATAACTGCTCTGGCGTATCGAATGTAAACAAATGACGTCATATGTTAAGAAATGGACGAGGTCCGACAATTTATTTATTAAAGACATTTTATTTATGTTTAACGTTGTTATTTTTATAGATACAAGTATTTAAGCAAATGCTCTGTTTATGATAAACAGTATTAAATAACATTTACCGGCCTGAATGTCCGAGAAATTTTCATAGAAAATATTCGTTCATAGACAGGATTCGAACCTGCATCCTATACGGAACCGCCATATACGCTGGCGTGCCTTGACCACTCGGCCACCATGAACCTTATGGTAGACAAGGTCGAATTTACTGTTATAAACTACAATCTTCCATGAATCTCGTACATTCATAACTGCTCTGGCGTATCGAATGTAAACAAATGACGTCATATGTTAAGAAATGGACGAGGTCCGACAATTTATTTATTAAAGACATTTTTATTTATGTTTATTCAGGCCGGTAAATGTTATTTAATACTGTTTATCATAAACAGAGCATTTGCTTAAATACTTGTATCTATAAAAATAACAACGTTAAACATAAATAAAAATGTCTTTAATAAATAAATTGTCGGACCTCGTCCATTTCTTAATATATATATATATATATATATATATATATATATATATATATATATATATATATATATATAAATTGTTATGGTCCGGTTCCTTGTACCACAGTGATAGTCCAAGGTAGAACCAATAAAGAAGAACTCGAACACGGATATGGAATAACACAGATATATTACAAACAAGAATATATACAGAGAAGTAGAAAGGGTTAGTACGAACAATCAGGTTTAGTAGTAATTGTCTGAACGTGACTCTTTTTTGGACTGCCTCTGACTCGACTGACAGACTCGCTCGCTCTGACTCGCTCTCTCTGACTGACTGACAGACTCCTGACGGACTTCACTCCTGACGGACTTCACTCCAGACTTCAGACTGAATTCTCTGCTTCCTCTTGAGGCGCAATATTTATTACGTATGGAATAGTCCATTATGTTATTATGGGTAAGGTCCCATAACACACACACACACACACACACACACACACACACACACACACACACACACACACATATATATATATATATGCATCTGTTTAGCTCGTGAGTTAAAGCTAGCGACCTACATGGCCTTTCACTCGGGTGTAAAGTGTGCAGTATAGTTGTGCAATAACCACGATTGTATTTTAGCGTGGACTGCATTTGAATCTGGTGTAGGTGATCGAAGTTTTAGTTATTATAATCGATGCCCACTGACTTTATGACTACTCCGTCTGTATTCTACTTGTCTTTTGTTATTTGTACATTAATGAACAAAACATTAATTCTGGTACCTCAAAATATTTATGTTTTTTATTTTGTAATTTTTAATCTAACATGTTTTAGCAATATTCAGCATTCAATATTCGTATTGTGTATCCATAGGTTACTAAAAGTCCTCAGATGTCAAGAAATAATACAAGAGTTACTGATTGGCTAACTTATATTTGCGCGCGCACGCACGCACGCACACACAAAACACACACACACACACACACACATATATATATATATATATATATACTACTGGACTCTACTTTCGAAGGTACAGCAATTGAATGTGTAGTAGTAGGCATCCATTTATCTCGTGAGATAAAGCTAGCATCCTGTTTGATCAAAATTTAGTTCTTTGGTGGTGAGACTGAAGTGACCACTCTAGGGCGCAGACTTTGGCAATGGTATATGGAGGCCGTGTGCTACCCAAACTATATGGCCCCCTTTCGACCGTACCGACAAGATCCAAAGGAATACAGGGCATTACATTTGGGGCTAGCTAGAAAAGAATACTGAGCTATTACGCGACATCTGTTCTTCTTTACGGCAGGGAATGTTGGACGATTTCCTCAAATATGAAGAGACTATAGGAGACAGAGATGTAGTTCTACAGAAGGATGCTAAGGGTACCAAGGACCGAGCGTGCGAGCAACGATAAGGTCTTAGAGAGGTTGCAAACAAGGAGGAGGCTTATACTTAACACCAGGAAGAGGTAGCTGAAGTTTCTGGGACGCATAATGAGGAAGGAAAGCCTCGAGAATCTGATACTCACGGGTTGAATAGAGGGAAAGAGAGACAAGGGAAAACAACGTGTGACATACCTGGCGGGCTTAAGCAAGTGGACGACAGAACGTGGTCTGGGGGAGGAAGCATAAGGAAGGAACTTGTTGATAGCTGCAAGGGATAGAGGGAGGTGGAGAGCCATGATCGCCTACGTCCTGAAAGGACATGGCACATAAAAAGAAAGAAAAGAAATTGACAGTGTTGACAGCCAACTGCCACACCGGGTTTTCTGTCTGGATTTTCTTCCATAGCCTTTTTCGTGGTTGATTGGATCTGACCGCAAAGTACCTGAGGTTTAAAAACAGTGTTTTCCTTCCCTTAGATGGAGTGCCTTCCTGGGCTGTCGAGCTCCGTCTACCTGTCGCAGGTGGTTGTGAGGCGCCAATTATCTGCCTTACCCAATCAACATTTTGCAGACGCATCTGAGACGCATCCACGGAAACATATTATATACAGTGGGTGCTTCTTCTCGCTCTCACCCCCAACTATTATAACCTTCGGAACAATAAATGCGAATGTCAGTGTGTCACTGTATCACACTTTTTCATCTCTACTCCTACTTTAAATTAAGTAGCGGTAGGAGAATTATCATTGAACTTTTAAAAGATAAACTTAAATATTTATGCAATACTTAAATACAGCATTCAATTTTGAGTTCTTCTGTAGTTTATTGTTGCCTATCGCATCTACTCCTCCCTACCTATTTCGATTAAGGCCCAATCAAGAACCCTCCGCAAGAGAGTTAGCTTAAATTCTGCCTGACATGGCGGCTTTTAAGCTAGTATATAATATATCTATATAAACATTATATACATTGCTTGTTTTAAAAGCTCCCAAAAATTAACAGTTTTTTAATAAATAAAACGTTAGGTAAATAAAAGCAAGAGAAATTATGAAATAGTTGTACATAAATAAAGAAACACAAAAATAAAGTTTTTTTTTTAATTTTGTAAAAAAGATAACAGTAAAAATCAAATTATAAATCGGGATCTAAGCCTAAATATAGATTCAAGGTTTATATATATATATATATATATATATATATATGAAATAGACAAAGTCCCGACAATTATTTTAAGACATTTTTATGTTTATACATTCTTTTTATAGATACAAATATTTAAGTAATTGCTCTGTTTATAATAAACAGTATTAAACAACATTTACCGGCCTGAATGTCCGAGAAATTTTCATAGGATACAGATTCAAATCCTGTCGGAGGACGAATATTTTCTATGAAAATTTCTCGGACATTCAGGCCGGTAAATGTTGTTTAATACTGTTTATTATAAACGGAACATTTACTTAAATATATGTATCTATAAAAAGAATGTATAAACATAAAAATGTCCTAATATATATATATATATATATATATATATATATATATATATATATTAAAAAGATGTTACATACGGACAAACAATTTCTAACGATAAAGATGCATTTTTATTTCGATGCGAACGCATCTCGACAGGTAAGGAACTAAAATGGTTATAAACGTTTCTATTTTTTTTTTTTTTACATAGAATCGTTTATAAACATTTTGGTTCCTCACCTGTCAAGATGCGTTCGCATTGAAACAAAAATGCATCTTTGTCGTGAGTACTTGTTTGTCCGTATGTATCATTTTTATAATAAATAATTATTGCTCTACTCTTGGTACTGAGCCCTCTTTTAAATCCATGCAATGAACTTTTGAATTTATGTTCTTTTCGTTCTCATTACACTTGAATATATATATATATATATATATATATATATATATATATATATATATGTGTGTGTGTGTGTCTGTGTATAAACTCGAATGTGTCTCGATGCGATGTTCATACGTGCTATAGGTGGTAGTTGGATGTCTTCAGATATTTTCAGATTTTAGCAACGCAAGTTTCTCGTGGGAAAGAGGTTGGAGGTGAAAAACTCTTTCTCCCCGCTGGTGTGTCGCCAATACAATTCCTGCTTTCCAATTTTGACCGGAACAAAAGAGACGAACGCCGAAGAACGAGTCATGATTTAGTTGATTGAAGGCTTCACTTATTTAATTACACCGTTACAGCTCTAAAAACGGAGAGACTCGTTAATGGTTAGATCATTAGACATATAGCTGAAAGGTCGAAAATTCAACTTCTACACTTGTTTAAGCTATTTTATCAAAGCAATCGAGTACTCAACAATTGAAACTTTTTTTTATTTTGCACTGTTTTTGTTAGTATTTCCCTAAAGTGACTGCCGTAGAGCGACGGTCAATAAGTTAATTTAGCGAGAAAATGTTATTAAATCCGAATCTTACCAAGTGCCCTATTATATTAGCCTTGTGCCAGTCTACATAAATTATAAGTTTATAAATCTCTACATAGGCTACCTGCCGTAGAATGATGCCTAATCAGTATTGAGTGATTTGTTTTTTTACGGTTTAGCAGGTTATTTGAAGCCTAAAAATTTTTTGTGAAACTAATGATTTTACTGATAGAAGTTCTACTAATTAACCCATGGCTGGGTGGGGTGGCGGGTGAGGTGGATTTATACTTTTCCAAAGGGTATTTACGCGTAAGTGAATATAACGAGCCTGACTGAAATTGGAACTCGGCTCTTCGAATTCCAATTATTATTATCCATTACACCATCCCCTCATCCATGTTTACCCCACCTCGTATTCTCAAGCGGTCACCCATCTAGGTACTGTTCAGGATCGAACAATTTTTGGTGATCGTACGAGAGCCGGTGTTTCAACGGCATAATCGGGAGTAATAAATATTAAAAAAAAAATATAATAATAGAGTTATCTAACCATTTCTCATAAAATATCTTAAAACGTTAATCACCAAACGATGTTAATTCAGGTCTCTCTTTTTGAAAGTCGCGCCTTATCTTCATTTTGTTCTCTGCTTTTCTATAACGCATATCTGCATTTTAGCAACGTACAAAAGCAAAAGCATGAAGTACGACGCGAAAACCTATTTGAATTTTTAGGTAAGCTCGACTCGGAAAAAAAGATTAGAATAATCCGAATTATTTACTGCGAACAAACCGTCTGCATGCAGACAGGAAACGAGCTAAGCAAGTATGCCAAAATAGAACGGAGAAGGTCTAATATAAGGATGCGTTTTCTCATCGGATTTTCTTTCATCATCCTTTGACCTCCCTGTGGTTGGTCGGAACTTCATTAATAATCCCTTTCCACACTGCTCGATCCTGCCATCTACAGATATCCAATGTCCAACCCGAGCCATGTTGTCTGGGAAAGTCAACTTTCATGAGATTGACACCTCCAGAAGGATGTCACATTAGTAAGGATGAGACGACCTTCCTGTCCGCTTTGTGACAGTGTCCGGCAAACAGCAATCGCTTTTGTTTGAGCTTAAGATTGGCTTTAGTTCTCCGTAAATTGTGTTAAGCGTTTTCTTTAATCTGTACAGCAAGACGATCCTAAGTGAACGAGAAGACCAGGATTTATTATCGGTGTACATCGTCTCATCATGGGCACGTGGCCGAGTGCTTAGAACGTTCGCTTTCTGACCATGGGACCCGGGTTCGAATCTCACCATGGTCGATCCCAGCGTGCGGCATCTTTGGAAAATGCCTGAAAACCATATCACGGTAGTTTCCCAGAAACTGTAACTAAGGTCTGCTAAGCATACTTGCAGTATATAAAATAGATTGGCTCTGTGGGTTATGAATAAACACAAATGCGCCTGAGCGAGCGTCTGCAATAGGGATTGGCTAAAGACGGGTATCCTCGAATATATTTCTATAACGCATATCTGCATTTTAGCAACGCTATTTAGCCTGTCTCGTAGATTACGCAAAAGCATGAAGTACGACACGAAAACCTATTTGAATTGCTAGGTAAGCTCGAATCAAATGGCCAGCTATACACATCGTCTCACCAACGCGGATGATACTGTGCTGATGGCGGATTTAGAAGGAAAACTACAAAAAAAAAAAAAAACCCTCGAGAAATTAGCAAATGAAAACGCAAAGAAAGAACCATTAACTATAAAAAGACAGACTGTATGGCCGTCAGCAACGGTAATGGTAAAGGTAATATTACCCTTTTTTATTATAAGGAAACATTTGGCATTCAATGGCCGGGCTGCCAATACTGTTTCCGGTTGTAGTTTATAAAATCTTTTAAAATATTTTTTTTAGGAAAACAGGGTTCTCAAGTCTAGTAGCTGTTATCGCTCTTTCCAGTGCTGATGAGGGTTTTCCTTCCGAACCTTCTATTTGAAGTAGTGTGGAATGTTAACATATTGATTATGCCATTCTGTTCTCTTGGTGTTATATGTGACATCCATTTTAGATCTTGCTGCTGTTGGTATTCTTCAAGTGATATGGTTCCTGTTATTTACAGTTCTTTGATTGCGATTATGTAGCGCCAGTCTACAATGTTCAAAGTAGGGTGATCTGTGCCATGACCCTCATGATTTACTTTCCCAAAAAGAAACAGCCAAAGTTGCGAGCTTGAAACTGGAGAAGAATCGAGCAGATAGAGAAATTTAACAATGTCGGTCGTATGATGACTGTTGTATATTGCTGTTAGACTCAAATAAGGTGACGAAAACTTAAATATAAAAATATATAAATATCTTTATTGTTCGAGTTTCGGTGAATGGGTTTACTGAGGGAGAATCACAAAGGTTAGGATCTTCGGTGAACCTCTAGCCAGTCTCTCTGTCTAGATTAAGAATCGGACCGGTTATATAACATTTGGACACCTACGCAATTTCACGTGGCTACGCCTTCTTACGGTATATCGCCTACGCAACTTCGTGTGGCCACGCCTCTTCCGGCATGCACCCACGCAAGCAAGGATTTCATTCCGTTCAGGACACCTGTGCGCCCTGTTTATTTTAGCCACCGGATGCATTTCCTGTTTATGCTACCACCAGTTACGATTTCTGCTCACACACTGATGCAGCGGAAGTAAGGCCAAAGATCTTCCCTCAATCAACATACTACATAACAAACGACAAAAATATGACACAGAAATCCGAAAGCGCATCAAAATGAAGAAAGAGTTTACTCTTGTAAGTAAATGTTAGCGAGTTCGAACCGCGTTCAAGTCTAGTCTAATCATAGTAAAATATTTGTACAAGGCGTTTACGCTAAAGCGCGAGCCATCAATCTTACTTGTTGCGGCATTCACCTGGGACCGGTTGAGCCAGCTCTGTTAGACGAACTTGCAGCATCAAGAACGAAAATTGACCAGTGGTCGTATTCATTCGGATGTGCAAATTCATAGTAGGAATTTCAGTGTAAATTTGGATTCGTGTGTATAAACACTTTTAGGATAGTTCGATCCGACCGGTGATTCGGTTCGAGCGCTGGAATTTGACCGGAAGAGATGAGGCACGTGATCATAAGGTGAACATGTGGTCATATTGCAAAGCCTATTATTAACTACTTTCTAGATCAGTTGGAGTTCGTCCCCACAGTCCAGTTCAGGCATACTAGCTCATTGACCCCGAAAGCCACTAAACGAATCTCCTTAATTGATAGCGAGTTTGATTCTTAAAGAATGCTAATTTAGTCTAGTGCCTAATTTATCTCCTTCCAAAAAGTCAGTGTTGTTCGTGTAAAATTAGCGATAATTAACGAATTGTATGTAAATTATTACGTGTAAGTTGGTATTTTATGCTTGGAAAAGCGAGTAGTGAACTTTGTGGAATATACAACACAGACATTATTATTATTATTATTTCTTTTGATTTCCTTCCGGGTCCCAACCAGAGACCTAAGGTTAGAAATGGCATCATGATATTTTCGTAAAGTGTGAGCTATACTTGTTGAGAACATTCTCTTGTATTTCTTTAAGGCATAGGCTACAAGGAATCCCTTTAATGAATCTATTGGGACCTTTTTCCAATTAACATGAGAGTTCCAACTACAACTGTAAATATTAATGTCTTTATGTGTCCAATTTTTGAGATTATTATTTCAAGATCCTTGTAATTTGATATTTTTTTCAATATCAATGAGAAAGAGAAGGAAAATAGGAACTACAAGGAAACTGATACAATTAGAAAGGGATAGGTAAAATTTCTGGGGCAAGGCCAAAAGAGGGCTTGGCGAATTTAACACTCATAAGACATAGTGAACTCAAGAGAAGCACGGGGAAATATCAAGTAAGCCGGTTTTTCTGGATGGACTGAAGGAAAAAGTATAAAAATCGATGGTAAAAAGTCAAAAGTTACTTCCAACAACAAAAACAACAACAACAAAACAGAAAGTTGTAGAGAGCCAGGATTGCCGACGCCCTGAACAGACATGGCACATAAGATAATTAATTTTAGTTAGTATTTTCTTTTTTTAGTTGCTTTTTATCGCAACTAAAATTCCTCTGCACTCATCCAGATCTAAATATAATAGCCATTCTTTCTGTTTCCCGAACGCTTAATACGCTAATATCTTTCTTTATATGAACAAGTAGTATTAGTAGTAATATTATTTTAATTTCAGCATATAAAGCTCCCAATTATTAAGTTTTACTTATATTATATTATATATATATTAAAATATATTATGGTATGAATGGACAGATTATAATGAATCAATTCCTTAATCAATTGCTGAAATCTTACGCATTTTCAATACTGCTTGTTGTTGTGCTCATGTGTTATAGTTTCTCTGCGTGGGACACGTATAAATATGTGTTTATAATTTTAACTTAGCGGGAAAAACTTTTTCTGAGAATAAAGCATGTTCGTTATTCATTTTCTTTTGGCTATTCCGTTCTGTCCGTGAAATTAAGGTGTTATTATTTCATGGACATAATAATGGCCGATAATGGGAGAAATACCAACGGTAAAATATTTATTTTTTCAATAGCTTCCACATTAACTGCCGACCGCAATGCGCTGTGAGATTATTACCCTCCCCAATTATTTTTTTCTTTTTCTCATAATGTCTTACACCCAATAATCGCAGCCCCCAGATCGTCATTATGTTGATATACAGGATGCGCTAGATAAATTGTCGCCATTTTATATTTTAACTTCGCGCATGCGCGTTTTTTGTTTTTGATTTTGTCGACTACACAGTATAGTAGGATCAATCAATTCCGTCTGTGAGGAAAAGAGCACCATGACACAATTCACTCCACCAGAATTTTGGAAACGGCATTCCTTACTGCTTGTAGAGGCCAGGATTGAAGCTAATGCCAAGCGATTTTATTGAATAAATTTACTTTTTAGTCATTCAAGATATTTTTTATGTAATTTTGATAAATATAACTGTTAAAATAAGATGTCAGTGTTAATTTTATTTTTGCGAAATTTAGACGACAATTTATCCATTGCACCCTGTACAACATATCTTCTGGGAAGAAACCAGCCCAGATGCTGAAATGCTTTTCACGCTTATGTTTTTCGTACTTTATACACTTACATATAGCAGTCATATAATCTATCATATTTGAGAACTTAGTGATAATTTATTAACCGTTGGGATGAAAAACACGGATGTAGCAGATCTCTTCGCCTACACATCTTGCCTGTTGTGAGAACGAATTTCTGCGTGTCTTTAAGACTGTGGTGAGGTCATTGTCTGCGACTGTCAACGCGGGGAAAATTGCATTACTTTAAATTTCGTGACAAATACGTCTCAGTAAACTTCTAAAAGAGTTCTGCAGCACGCACACATACACTCATACATCTCTCTCTTTCTCTCTCTCTCTCTGTATATATATATATATATATATATATATGATTTAAGAAACAGCATCTATTTGTATATATAGTGCTAAATATAAACAAATATTGCAATAATATTAAAAATAGACCATTAATATTATATAAAAAGCTTACTTAAATTTCAAATATCAATTTTTTGTAATTGTTTTCCCCTAAATGTCCGTTCGTCAATTGGTTCTGTTGTTTTTTTTTTGTTTGTTTTTTTTTAAACGGAACCCACTGAAGAACGGAAATTTACCAGGAAACTTCGAATTCGGGGAAAACAATAACAAAAAATTTATATCGAAAATTTAAGGAAACCTTTTTAAATGATATTATTAATGGTCTATTTTTAATATTTAAATATTATTGTAATATTTTTATACTTAGCACTATATATAAAAAATAGCTGCTGTTTATATATACCTTTAAATAAGTAATTTTTCTCTGTGAGGGGCAAAAAGTAACAGTGCTCTAAATTATGCGAGAGATCTGAAATATTTTTTGATTTTATAATTCGTGTTTTTTGTTTCTTATTCTCTTGCTGGCCACCACAACTACGAATTTTATGGTAGGTGAAGCAGACAATGATCAGGTGACGATTTGACATTTAAACTTTCTGTATATTCACCAAGACAAACCCCCAACCCAAATCTTGGGTAGTAAGCCTGCACACTGTTGCAGGAATCAACACTTTTCATACGAGGTGTTGAAGTTTTTTTAGTAAATGTTTTCTGCTTCTCGTACATTTGTCTTGCAAACAATTTTGGCGGACTCATGTGAATCCGGTCAAAAATAAGAACACAAGACATGGAATGTCAAAAATAAGAACACAAGATATGGAATGTAAACAAACAAGTATGAATAAATATATTAAGCAGATATGTTACAAAAAGGAAAAATGAGAAATAAAATTAAATGTGAAGAGTTCAAAGCAACCTTCAATGTCTGTAGCTGAGGTACTTACATCGCGACAGAGCGAGAAAACAACCCCTACCAAGGTCTCCAAGGGAAAGTCTTTCAAACCTCGCTCTGCCTGTAATTATCGCCAGGGGCGGTAATTCAAGATCTTGCCACCTGTAATTATCGTCAGGGGGCAGTAATCCAACAACACCCAAGGCGCGCATACTAACTAAAATAACTGGTGTGTTCAGAGATGCCTGGTACAAGATGGTGAATTCAGGCATTTTGGCCAAGTTGTTAAAGCCCGCCCCCAAATAAACAAAATACCAAAATTAGTTTTATATCTGTTAAATACTACTCAACAGATTCGAAAATTCTCAAACTAGGTTGTTACATATATTCTTTCGTTTTTTTCTGATGTTCTGCGAATGATTTCGAAGAATAATCTATGGCGGAATTTTTTGCTTCTAATTAAATTTGGTCATCCTGTTAAACTGTTGTCTAACGTTATTGAAATTTTAATTTCAGATTAGACCTTCTTTTGAGATGGAATGCCAAATATACAAGAATGAGATAATCTTTTCTTTGCTTTTAATCAAGGTTACAAAGCTGCCAAGTCTGTTCCAGACATTTGTGCTGTCTACAGAGATGAATTCATTACCGACAGAATAGCACTGAAATTGTTTTCCCGTTTCAAAAAGGGGGATTTTTGAATTCACAGACGCTCGGCGCTTTGGCCGAACTGTCTAGTTTGACGAGAACCAATTGCACGCGCTGATTAAAGAACCATGTCAGACCACTAAGGAATTGGCTCAGAAGATGGCAAGCTCTCATGTTTTTGTATCACTTCATCTTCACTCAATTGGTAAAGTCTAGAAACACGTCGCATAGGTGTCACACGCATTGACCAAGCGGTGTCACACGCATTGACCAAGAGGTGTCACATGCATTGACCTAGAGATGTCACATGCATTGACCAAGAGGTGTCACATGCATTGACCTAGAGATGTCACATGCATTGACCAAGAGGTGTCATATGCATTGACCAAGAGATGTCACATGCATTGACCAAGAGGTGTCACATGCATTGACCTAGAGATGTCACATACATTGACCAAGAGGTGTCATATGCATTGACCAAGAGATGTCACATGCATTGACCAAGAGGTGTCACATGCATTGACCTAGAGCTGTCACATGCATTGACCAAGAGGTGTCATGCATTGACCAAGAGGTATCACATGCATTCACCTAGAAATGTCACATGCATTGACCATGAGGTGTCACATGCATTGACCAAAAGGTATCCCATGCATTGACCTAGAGATGTCACATGCATTGACCAAGAGGTGTCATATGCATTGACCAAGAGGTGTCACGTGTATTGACCAATAGGTGTCACAGGCATTGACCTCTAGATGTCACATGCATTGACCAAGAGGTGTCATATGCATTGACCAAGAGATGTCACATGCATTGACCAAGAGGTGTCACATGCATTGACCAAGAGATGTCACATGCATTGACCTAGAGAAACAAACTCCAGCGCTCGTCCATTGCTTCCAGTTCACTCTCTCGACACCAGGCTACACGTAGACACAAAGAAAGAACTCTGTTGGGGAGTTCTCACACCCATTATATTCTTCTGTTTTAGTCCCTTCAGACTACCGCCATTTTCGGTTGCTTTCTAACAATTTTAGGGTTGTTTGGTTCAACAAAGATGTGGAGCTTAAAACGTGGCTTAATGAATTTTTTGAGTCAAAACCTCGTGATTTCTGTCTTCGAGGCACTGAACAGTTGGAAAGTCCCAAACAATGAAGAGGAATATATTGTTGAATGATTCATCAGAACTATTATTAAATAATAAATATTAAAATGTCTTTTGAATTGCCTCACTCCAAGCAAGGCGATAAGATCACTTGAACGTAGGGGGTTACATTGAGTGAAAGAGAATGATAAGACTTTAGTTGGGAGAATTGAGGAAAGGACAATAAAAGAACAGGATTCAAGAAGACAGAAGATGGCAATAGACGTTGCATTTAAATTTCTGAAGATTGTAGTTATCATGGAAGTAAGAAATCGGAAGGAAGTTCCACATGTGAGTAGAGCAAGTAAAGAAACTTTTAGAGTAGAAGTGGCGGTTGTACCTAGCCAGTCCAACACTAAAACGGTGAAACCTATTTGCCAATCTAGTAGCACGCATATGGTCCCTTTGATGAAAGCGGGGACATGGCAGTATATTTCCCTGCTTTAATTGCATTCTAAAATTACAAAACAGAATTATGTTTAATTATTAATAAATAATAAATATTAAAATATCTTTTGAATTCTTTCACCCCAAACAAGGCGATAATGCCACTGGAACGCAGGTGATTACAGGGAGTGAAAGAGAATGATTAGATTTTAATTGGGAGAATTGAGATAAGGACACTAAAGGAACATGTTTCAAGAAGACAGAAGATGCCGATAGACGTTGCATCTAAATTTTTGAAGATTGTAGTTATCAGGGAAGTAAGAATTCGGAAGGGAAGTCCAAAGGTGAGAAGTACGAGAAAAGAAACTATCATAGTAGAAGTAGCGATTGTATCCAGCTAGTCCAACAGTAAAAAGGTGAGACCTAATTGCCGATCTAGTAGCACGTTTATATTCATGTAGTCGAGGCAACAGGGGGAAAAGATCATCATAACTGTTGCCATGAAAATATTTGTAGAAAAGGCAAAGGGAAGCCACATCATGTCGATGAGAAAGCAATTGAAGTCGAGATGCCTGGTTAGGATCGATTACATTACAGACCCTTTGAATTTTTCCATCAAATTTTATCTTCTGTGTAGCAACCAATTTAACTAAGAAAATAAAATAAATAAAAGTTAATTCACCTCAGAAAGCCATTGTTTTTATTTATTGGTGTTGGAAGTTTGCCAGGTTAAATATTGATTGTGAGAAATATTTCAAAGTTTGTGAAAGATAGGATTAGTAATTGATATTTAGCAATATAACGTGTAATCGGGAGGAGTGCAGTAAGGCATGTATACTTGCCTTTTTTTTTTTTTAAAATACATTTTCTTGGCTAAACTGAAACATTAATGTATAATATTTATTAACTTTAGCTTAATCTCAAACAATGACACGAGTTTTTAGTTAGGACAGAAATTAAAACAGTCGAGCTTATTAGATATTGCTCCATGGTTTTTAATATTCCTTAACGAGCTTCTTTTTTATCTAGTTTCCTTTCTAACAGTTTCTTTTCTCGCACTTGTCACTTGTGTAACTATTTTCCGGTTTCTTACATTCCAGTCAAGCTTGATCTTCAAAAATTCAATGTCAATTGTTATCTTCTATCTTCTTAATTCCTGTTTTTTTTATTGTTCTCGCTCCTTGATAATTTTTTTAATATTTTGTCAAACTCAGTAACCCCCTGCGTCTTAGTGACTTCGTTGCCTTAATTGGGGAGTAATCACTAAAAGAGTAAAGGACTAATTGTTTATGTAACCAGTGATATTACGTGTAGGATTTTAGTATGGCTAAACGAAAAAGGAGTAATGAAATGTTACGTAACGTCTGTCCTCCTGTATGACAGTGAATGCTGGACAACCTCCTCACAGAAGGAGAGACTTCAAGCAACAGAAATGTGGTTCTACAGAAGGATGCTGGCGATATCATGGACTTAATATGTTAGCACTAATGAGGTTTAAGAGAAAATGGAAACAAAAAGGAAACTTATGTTTAACATCAGTAAGAGACAGTTGAAATTTCTGGGGCATGTAATGAGGAAGGAGGGCTTCGAAAATTTGATACTAACAAGGATTGGCAGCAAGAGGGACAGATGAAAACAGAGCATAATATACTTGATGGGATTTAGTCGATGGATGGCGGAACAGGGTTTAGGAGAGATAGCAAAAAGGCAAAATTTATTAAGAATTACAAAAGACAGGAAGATGAGGAGGGATACGTTCGCCTACGTCCTGAGGCGACACGGTACATAAAGAAGAAGTATTGTTTGACTAATAGAAGCAAAGAGCGGATATTTAATTTTCGTTTTGAGAAAAAAATTCCGACACACCCCTAGCTATTTAAAAAATTGCCACATTTTTCCCCAGTGCTCAAACAGAAAACAGTTATTAAAGTGCATTTTTTCACAAGCTCGCTTTTATGATTGCATTGTTTAAAAATAGAGTTCCATCGTATTATTTTTTTAATTATTTCCAGGATTACCACATTCCATTCTTTGAGACACTTAATGTTTTTTTAAACTTTATCAAAGAATGGTGTTGTAATGCGAAGTCTAGCAAGACACAATACTTAACTCGATTGAGTCAGGCATGATAGTAATATTCAATACCCAGCCACTGGAATAGTATTATCTTCTTATATATTTTTCTGAGATGAGGTATTATGTACATTATTTACATTATTCGGACTATTGTCCTCATCTTTGTCGCCATATTTATTACAACGTTTCGGCCGTTGTACGCTCCGGCCTTCTTCAGGTGGTTGGAATGTCAGTTCGACATTCCAACCACCTGAAGATTGCCGAAGCCTACAACGGCCGAAACGTTGTAATAAATATGGCTTCTTCTCAGTATTTACCAGAGCTCTTCACAAAGTGGGATGTGGCACAAGACCTGTTTGACGTGACTTTTCCGAGTCCGTAGGCTCGGGCAAAATTTTCCCGTAGACCCTGTAATAACGGGGTCGGGTTTGTTTACCTCCCCAGACGAGACTCTGCCCTTCAGCATAGCCTCGTCTTGATTTCTCCCCGTCCGAAGGCAGAGAAGTGGACAAGCAGTGTAATCCAAACGCAGTATTTACCCGAGACCTCCTCACAAAGCGGGATGTGGCGTTCTGAGCGCATAGGCTCGGGCAAAAATTGCTCGTAGACCCAGTATACACGGAGTCGAGTAGCTCTCTGCCTCCCTAGTCGAGACTTTTCCTTTCGGCATAGCCTCGTCTGGGTTCCTCCTTGCCCGAAGGCAAAGAGGTCGACAAATTCAGAGGTTTGGCGCACTCTGCATTATTTTCTTCTCCCTTCTAGACAATTACCCAGGACTACTTACCATGAATGGATCAGTCCATCCATGATAGTAAGGAGGGTAACTAGTTCTTACCACAACAAATGGAAAGTGGTAATTCTGGAGAGAACAAAGAAATTTTTTTTATTGCTCATAGATGAGTTCCATATCACGTTTTCAGCCGCAGCAAATAAAAAATTTGTGATTGATTTCCATATACTCTCAAGTAGTTTGTAACACGTTTATTTATCATCACTCAGTTGTGTCTCTGTCTTTGGGCAGAGTTGCAATTGAAAAAAATTATACTGAAAGGTGCCCAGCCCTGAGAAACAGCTGCCTCTCGTTGCACTAGAGGTTGCGGGAGCTCGGGCAATTTTTGTTCTTAGCCCAGGTGTACGCCCTCGGAATCCTCACATCAAACCGACCTTGTATCACAACCTGACCTTTTTTTGGGGGGGGGAGTAAATAGAGATCGTTTTCTAGACTTTTAATGTATAAGAAAGTTTTATTTTTAATTATTTCTCTCTAAACAAATAAACAACTAAATAAAACTAATAAGATGCAATGTGCTACCGAGTGTGAGGGAATATGAGAACAAAACAAAGTAATGAGAGAAAACAATAAAAGAACAGGAATTAAGAATACGGAAGGTAACATTGACATTGCATTTAAACTTTTGAAGATCAAAGCAAAAAAAAAAAAAAGCCGTAAAAGAGTTCCAGAAAGTGAGAAGTGTGAAAGAAGAAACTGTTAGTACAGAACTTACAGCTACATCAAACCATTTCAACTGTAAAATGATAAATCCTTGCCTTCTTCAGGACGTAGGCGATCATGGCTCTCCACCTCCTCCTGTCCCTTGTAGCACTTAATAAGTTTTGTCTTTTTTTTTTCTCTTTTCTCCCAAATCTTGTTCTGCCACCCACTCTCTCAAACCCATTAAGTATGTCACATGTTGCTTTCCTCTGTCCCTTTTCCCCTCTATCTCTCCTGTGAGTGTCAGATTTCCCAAGCCCTCCTTTCTGATTACATGTCTCAGAAATTTCAGCTGCCTCTTCCTGATGTTAAATATAAGCTTCCTCTTTGTTTCCATCCTATCCAAACCTCGTAGTTGCTCACATATTCGGCTCATGGTATCCTTAGCATCCTTCTGTAGAATCAGACTTCTGTTGCTTCGAGTCTCTTTTTTCATCTTTGAGGAAATTGTCCAGCATTCGCCATCATACAGGAGGACAGATATCACGTAGTAGTTCAGTACTCTTTTCTTTTTTCCAATGAAACTTTCTTGGAATGTGTCTTCGGCCATCCCAATACGTCTTCGGATCTGAGTGTTCCGTTCTCAGTACTGCAAATACTCGAGAAGCCTGGCCAGGATTGCAGATATAAGCTTTCTCTTTGTTTCTACCCTCTCCAAAACCTCGTTGTTGCTATCTGTCACGTGTGATATCTGTCACGTGGCAGCATTGAAATTAAGTAGTCGAAGTCTTCTTAAAAGACATGTTTGTAACCTATTTGTTTCTGAATGAGGAAGGGGAAGTGGCTCCTTTTTTTATGTATACACCGCTGATTGCTGACGAACCTCACACTATATCCTGGGGTAGGATTTTACCATAAAATGTGTTATGTACCTCGTGCTATCATGGGCAGTATTTACTAAACAAATACGTCAAAATTATTTAAAGAGAACTTGTTCAATGTGTTGTGTCCCTTCGGGAGATGGGAGATCATGGCGCTCCACAATTTCCTATCCTTTTTCGTTCTTAGTAAAGTTTGCCTTTTCGCTACATCTCCTGGTCCCTGTTCTGTGAATTATTTACACAAGCTCATTATGCACGTTATGTGCTACATTCCTTTGTTCCTGTGTGTATCAAATTTTCCAATCCCTCTTTCCTCATTTTATGCCCTAGAAATTTCAACTGTCTCTTTCTGATGTTACGTATGAATGTTCTTTTTGTTTCCATTTCCCTTAAATCTTCATCGTTGATCACGTATTCGGACCATGGTATTCTCAGTATCTTTCTGTAGAACGACATTTCTGTTGCCTTAAGTCTCTTTTTCGTCTGTGATGTATTCCTGGGCATGATGATAAACTACATCTGGCAAGGTCTCTGATCAGAAGATTAGAGGTTTTGAGGAGTGTAAAACCACCTCTTAATTGCTGTTATTTTCAGGTCCACCCTGACCCAGAGTGGTAGCACCCAGCTATGGGTAAATAGTGAACCCCGCCCCAAACATAAGCAAGACTCTATGAAAGTATAATGTATATATATATATATATATATATATATATATATATATATATGTGTGTGTGTGTATATATGAATGTAATGATAACGAAAATAATATAAATTCTAACGTTCACAGCATTAATTCAAAAGAGAGCTCACTATCAAAAGTAGAGCAATAATTATTTATTATAATTTTTACATACGGACAAAACAACCTACTCATTCACAACAAAGATGCTTTCTTGTTTTGATGCTCATGCTTCTTTTTAGTAAGTTGTTTTGTCTGTATGTAAAAAATATATATATATATATATATATATATATATATATATATATATATATATATAATTGTCAATAATACCGATTTATCGTAGAATTACCAACAATTCATTTTCTGCAGTTGAAGGCATACAATTGCGTTGAAAATATTAGGTTTCAGCATTAAAAAATCCATAGAGATTGATATGTCGCTAACCAAAATCAGTCAACCAACCAAAATGACAGAACATTTTCATGACTTTAATCAATATTAAAGAAATCAAACTGTATTCCAAAATATGACTTCAACTACAACATAAAACACACACATTTCACCGCCTCTACTAATTATGTCCACACAAATATATATATATATATATATATATATATATATATATACAAAAGCTGAGTATCATCTACCATGTATTCAACTGTGAAAGCAGAATAACATATTTTTATTAATTCAAAGCTTCGAAGAAAATTAAATTTTGGCATTAAATGACCCATGAAGAGTTGATATGCCATTAAACAAATCAATCAATCATTCATTTGTTATGAGATTGTCCAGAATTCACTGCCATAAAATAGGATTGGTATTACATCAGACTTCCGTACCGTTCCTTTAGTTTCCCATGAACATTTTCTAGCATTCCGGAACTAATTTTATAGTTATTTATTAAGCATAGGCACAAGGACACAAATATGGGGCGCAGAGTGATGATTGATTTCTCTTGTAATAGTTTGCGAGACAGGCTTGCTGGCCCATATACCAGGGGCTTTTGAATAATTTTTATATTTTGCTATTGTAGTTACGACAACATTTTGTCTAATACATTCTGTCGGTTTCTTCCAGTCTGCAGTCTCTAAGGAAAGAGCGGAGTCGCTTCCAGGAAAAAAAAAACACTCCTTTTTTTAGGTCAGTCTATAAAAATGTAATGTCTACTTGATATCGATATGAGCATCTTCATTTTGTTACCTCCCCTTTTTGTAGTCGCCGCTTTTCCACTTTAATTATACACTTGAATATATTTCACTCGGCTTTTGCCTCACTCGGGAGACTTGATAGTTCGACTTCCCGATACTTGTCAGTCCGTTTCACTTGAACGACAGATCCATAAAGTAACCGTTTATCTTCATTACCTAAGATATTTATCTGAGACTGATGTGTGAGGAACGCGTCAATGCGTCAAAAACTGTTATTAGTTTCTCTCTTTATCTATTGTGCATATTAAAATTCGCCCTCATTTGTTTTCCAAGATGGCCGCATAATTCAGATGAAGGGAACTACAGTTTCCGATTCCCATGAGCCAAACAAAACTTTGTGAACAGAATACCAGAATATCGATCGATATTTCTCGAAGTTAATTTATTGGCTGGTCATTTGAAGGAATTGTTTGATTAAGCAAGATAAAAGTTACTCTAGTTTTAATATGAATTTTTAGTATTTCTCCATATTTCTCCTATAGTCAGACACTTCGAGGTGTTTTAATAGCAAACTTGTCTCGCTTGATCAATTCCGACTGAGAAGTGGGCGCTTCATGCTTTCGGCATTGTGCTACATATAAGCTACGCTTAGAACATCATTGTGGCACTTGGACGTGGTGTAATGGTTAGCAAACTTGTCTCGCTAGTTCGATCCTTACTAGGTGCTTCATACTTTTGGCCTTGTGCCACATAGAAGCTACGCTTAGAACATCATTATGGCACTTGGGCGTGGTGTAATGATTGGTGGCAAGTTTGTCTCGCTAGGTCAATTACAACTGAATAATGAGTTCAATCCTCACTGGGTGCCCCATACTTCCGGCCTTGTGCCACATCTAAGAAACGCTTGGAAAATCACCATGGTTCTCCTAGAGAGTTCATTTCAGCGTTCTATTTTTGTATGTCGATTTCGATCAAGAAGAAACTTTACTTTAATGAAAATAAGTTTTTAAAATTTTCCGAGAAACACATGGTTTATCTCCCTTTATCTGTCTATTTATAGTGTGCGACAAAAGAAACGCCCTTTTTTTATTTATTAACTTTTTATGAACAAAAATAAATTACAATGGTTTAAAAAATATAAGTAGTATCACATGAAAACAACATGAGTTTTGTTACGATTAACAAACTATTTAACATGTTCAAAATGATCCGCTTCATGTTAAATACAACGCTGAAATCTATCAGTAATGTTTCTACAAACCAATTGGTGTAGGCGATGCCCTTGGAAGACTATTTAGAGAATTGCAAAGGTATGAGTAACATAACGACTATAGATGTGTAACTCATCGAGAATTTGGAATTGGTTAAGTCTTGTGGGATGTAGTTTCAGTTTTCGGCGGAAGCTGTCCCATTATTTTCTATTTCACAGTGAACATCGACCGAGGGTGCCTTATTGATAATCAACAATAATTTGAACGAGAAAAATAGTAGTAAAATTATAATGCAATGTGTCCAAAAAGTCACCTAGTGAGTTAAAAATATTATAATTTCCACGTATTTTTAGTATTCAAAATAGTTTTAAAATAGTTTAAAAACAGAATGGAATTCAAACGTAAGAAATATATTTCCATTTTATTACGAAAAAGTATATTATATAAATGTCCTCCATTTTCGATTTCACACAGACGCACGCTTTCTGTAGCATTTTGTATAGCAGATGTTATACTGACTGCAGCCGAAAAATGTCTGCACGATTGTTAACCTTGAGTTGTTGAATTGTTTCTGGTTTATTCATGCATACACGCTCCTTAAGGCTCCTAAAGTCAAATGAGGAAAACATGGTGGCCAAAAGATTTTGGAATTTCGCGAAATTATTCTTTGATTAAAAAATTGCCTTAGTCGTTCCATAGTTGCTCGGGTTGTGTGAACAGTGGCTCCGTCTTGTTGAAAACACATCTCAGGTTTGTTCTGCTCTGCTGGCTGCAAAAAACCTCCATCATGACCAGATAGCGCTCACTAGTGACTTTCATTACATTACCCTTTTCATTTTCAAAAAATAAGGTCCAATGATTTTTTTCCTGACGTTACACCACATCTGACTATGCATTTGAGCGGAAATTCCTAGGATTCTCTAATCCCAAGATTCGACAGTTCAGCAAAACCGTTGAAATGGAAATGAGCTTCGTCACTCGTAATCAGTTTATAAACAAATTCGTCATCCAGCCAGCCTCTGAAATCTGGACCGAGCAATTCAAGCGTTTTTGATGATCTGTCAGTTGCACATTCTGTACCAATTGGACTTTTTATGGCTACAGGTACTAATCGTATCTTAGTATGCGATGCAAGGACGCCCGAGAAGTCCTCAACTTGCGTTTGCGAATCCTTGATTTTGTCCAACACTGACTCACACACGTTGACGATTCATCTGTGAATGAACTGTGCGCGGTCTTCCACACAGTGGCAAGTCATTTCAGTCAGTTAAAGGGCCATACACGATATACGCTTGGGCGATCATGTCTTTCAATTCACGACTTACTAGGCAGAAGATTTTCCCGCAGTCTGGTATAGAACTCGGTTGGTCTTGCTATTCTATCCTGAGCTGTGGGTGAGGGAGAAGAAATAGAATCATACCTTTTCCCAAGGGTATTTGCGCGTAAATGAATGCAACAAAGCTGACTGGAATTCGAACTCGGCTATCTGATTTTTCATTACGGGGCAATATCCATTACATCACAACGCACTTACTGATCCATATTGTCTAAATCAACAGACGAATCATGAAATCCAATGATGGTTTTCTGGCATTGAAGTGTCGGCAGTATTCTCTCTGGGTGCCAATAATAGACTAGTCAAATCTAAATACAGTTCCACGATTTTCCATGGATAATTTCCTCGTGTTAATCTAAGTTTCGAAAAAAAAAGAAAAAAAATATATGAAAAATCTGGCCTGTTGTGACATTTTTAAATCCTTAGCTGACAATTGAAAAAAAAAAAAAAAAAAAAACCTTTATAAAAAATGTCGAAAGACAAACTTACTTGTAATTAAGCTTGTGAATTTATTTAAGAGCCTGGTCATTGTTTTGCAGTTGAACTGGCTAGATGTCACCGTTAGTTCTTTGCTAACAGTTTCTTTTCTCGCACTTCTCAGCTGTGAAACTTTCTTCTGGCTTTCCAGATTAAGCTTAAATACATTGTCAATTATTATCTACTGTCTTCTTGATTCATCTTCTTTTATTGTTCTCGCTTCTTAATAACATTTTTTCTTTTTTTATTGCTTCACACCCACTCACCCAGTATTGTGCATTAGTGCCTTGCTTGTGGCTAAATGACTAAAAAAAAAAATAATCAAAACGGTAATTAGAGGTTAAACTTGGTATTATAAGGTCTTCGGTTATAAATATTCTAAACAAACTGAATGTTTTTTCTTTGTTAATAATCTCAGGAAGCTTTGAAACAAGCTGATTAGTACGAGTCTTTTTAGGCATCTCCGGTATCAATTGTCGCTAAGCTGAGAAAAGACAACGTAATCTGATTAGGTAATCTTTGTCTAACTGACAAATTCTTCGAGGTTTCTACTGATTCCAAATTGGAATCAACATCTTTTTATCAGTATAAAGGACAGTAAAAGGGCAAAGTGTTACGTTTAATTAAGGTTGTTTGAATTCTTCTGACAAGAATTGCAATGGAGGACAGGTCAGTCAGGTTCGCTGTTGAGCAAAGAATTTTTAGGTTGTTTTCGTTACTTCTAGACAAGCGGAAATAGAACGCTACTATTTCAGTAAAGAAGAAATTTATTTTGAAAAGACTTCATTCGGATCAAGAGAAAGGAAAGAAAAATGAAAGAGAGAAAGAAAGAAATGATTATAATAAAACGTAAAAGCAATAAAAAAAGACAAAAAGGAAAAGTGAAAAGGAAGAGAGTGAAAATAAAACCAAAAGGAAAGGGAAAAAATGAAAAAGAAAGAAAGAATGAATGAGAAAGTCAAAAAACGAAAAAGTAAATAAGAAAGAAAGAAGAAAGTAAAATGGTAATAGAAAGATAAAAAAGAAAGGAAAAATAAAGTTAAAAATAAAAAAATGCATAAAAAAAGACGACAAAAAAAGAAAAGAAAAACGTAAGAAAAGAACGAACGAATGAAAGAGAAAAGAAAGAGAAAAGGAAAAAAAAAGAAAAGAAAACCGAAAGAGAAACAAAGGTCGAAAAGAAAAAGAGAAAAAAAATGGTGAATAAACAAAAAAGGTTAAATGTAAAAATAAAGTTAAAAATAAAAGTGAAATTGAAAAAAGGCGAAAATGAATGACTGAAAGAAAGAAGAAAATAAATGAAAGAAAGAAGAAAATAAATGAAAGAAAGAAAGAAAGAAAGAAAGAAAGAAGTAGACAATGAATGACAGAAAAAAAGAAGAAAATAAAAGAAAGAAAGAAAAAAGGAGAAAATGAATGATTGAAAGAAAGAAGAAAATAAATGAAAGAAAGCAAAAAGTAGACAATGAATGACAGAAAGAAAGTAGAAAATAAAAGAAAGAAAGAAAGAAAGAAGGAGAAAATGAATGACAGAAAGAAATAAGAAAATAAATGAAAGTAAGGAAGAAGGAGAAAATGAATAACAGAAAGAATAAAGTAAAAGAAAGAAAAAAAGGAGAAGATGAATGAATAAAGAAAATGAAAGAAAGAAAAATGAAAAGAAGAAAGAGAAAATGAATAAAAGAAAAAAAAAGAAAAAGAAAATGGAAAGAATTAAATAAGAAAGAATAGTGAATAAATTAATAAGTAATCTTGAATTACAAAAAAGTAAATAACAAAGAAACTAATTGGAGATTCAACGAAAGAAAGAAAGAAAATTGAAAAGAGAAAATGAAAGAAAGATGCAAAAAACAAGGTAAATTAAAATAAATAAATAAAGAATGAAAAAAAGAAAGTCGCAAACGGTCGGTGTTCAAATACAACCAAAAGCTATGATTTCGTAGGATTATTTTTCAAGCGGGAAAACTACACATTTAAAAGACTGGCGCAGTACAATATTTCTACTTCCTATAGCTCACTTTAATTTAACTTTGTAGCAAACTAACATAAGAGTAGTAAATATCTATGTGTTTGAGATTACAGTTTTCCTTACAATAAGCAGGCAGTCCTCACTTAAAAGAATGGAGGAAAACTATCTTCCTGAAGTTGAATTTGCGCCGGACTAAGCCAAGATTAATAAATATGTGTTTTTTTTTTTATTATAAGCCTTCCTCTTTTGAAGCAGATAGGGCGTTACAGTCTAAAATGATGTTCACTCTGTACAAGGCCAAAGAGCCATTCGAGGTAGAGGGTTACAGAGTAAGAGGTAACACTTCAAGCAATGTGACAATGACACTAAAATGCAAGGGGCCACCGGAAGTGAAAGAAAATGATAAGACTTTAGAAGAAATCGGAAACCCAATCCTAAACCGGAAACAAGGGATAAACCTCTACCTCTGTTCAAAAGACCAGGGAGGCGTTTGAACCGGACGATAGGCGAACCTACCTACTCTTATTAAATCAGAAGCCACTAGAGTGATACATGGTAGAGAATGAAATTATTATTATTATTATTATTATTATTATTCACATCCGTAATTTTTGTTGGCTATTTGTCGGACAACGGTTGAAAATATGTCGCTTTAGTATCTGTCTATATTTCTGAGATGAGATATTGTAATTATTTAAGCTATTACGTTAGGACTGTTGTTCTGATCTTTACTGCCATATTTACGATGTTTCAGTCGTTGTACACTCCGTCCTTCTTCATTTAATTTAAAACCGAACCCTTTATTTAAACCACGGGGTAGATTGTTCTAATTCCACGTACCATGCTTTATATATATATATATCTCCGTATCAGTTGATTCCCTTTTAGTAACTCAACTCACTATTTACATTATTCGGAATATTGTCCTCATCTTCCTCGTCATATTTATTACGTTTCGACCGTTGTACGCTCCGTCCTTCTTCATGTGGCTGGAATGTCGAACTGAATCCTTTATTTTCGCTCACGGGGGTAGACTGTTCTAGTTCCACGTGCCATGTCTAATGGATGTCATTTATCAATTATCTCCTGTTAATTTACCTGTCCAAGTTCTTCACTGCCTTAACCAGGTATTGAACTCACAACTTTTTGTGCCATGTCTCCTTAAGGACACATGTCACAGTGTTTAAAGGCGTTAGTTAGATCCAGTGATAGGACCCAAAGAGTTGTGAGTTCAATACCTGGTTAAGGCAGTGGAGAACTTGGAGAGGGGAATTAACAGGAGTTGGAATGTCGAACTGAATCCTTTATTTCGCTCACTGGGGTAGACTGTTCTAGTTCCACGTGCCATGCTTAATGGATGTCAGTTATCAGTTATCTCCTGTTAATTCCCCTGTCCAAGTTCTCCACTGCCTTAACCGGGTATTGAACTCACACTCTTTGGATCCTGTCACTGGATCTAACTAACACCTTTACCCACTGTGCCATGTATAGACAGGTAACTCAACTCTTCATGTTTTTGTTCCCTCAACTTTTGGGTCAGGTCGTGTTTTGGATTACTCAACCAACGCTTTTATCCATTGTGTCATGTGTCGCTTCAGACTTTTAGAGCACTCTGCGGATTGTCAAAACATTGCTGTGGAATGAAGTCTCAATTTTTTCTTGGACTTTTAAATCGTTCAATTTTTACAAATGTCTTCGCAATTTTCACCCACGTCTCGCTTTTATATATTTTCTCCAACTCTTTCAGTCTTTTACTATTGTTTGTAATAGTCCTTTTATTTTATACTAGCAGAAGAGCCCGGCGTTGCCCGGGGATGTAACAGTAAAAGAGATAGATCAAGTATCGACCATCATAAAGACTGAAAAATAAAATTGACAAAGATTATTGTTTAAGGTTGACGGACACGCATGTCTTAATTAGATTTTTGTTTGTTTGGTTTTTTTTTTACGAATTGGCCAAACCCAAACTCAAACAAAAACATTGTTTTCAATCGTTATGAATCTATCGATTGAATAGAATTTTATTATAAACAATTCTGTCTTGTAAATGGAATTTTTAAAGCATCCAGAATGTAAAAATAAAGAAAAAAGTGTGCAAGACAATAAGAAACACTACCTGCCAAAAAAGTGAAGTTTTGTTGAAATCGGTTGAAAAATGTAGGAAATCCGATCCCATGTATAAATGAACACAGACACACACACACACAAACAACCTGGGTTTATAATAAGTATAACTCGATATGAGTTGTGCCCCTTTCATTCTTGTGACAGCGATGCTTCTTATTTGTGTTTTCAAATTGATTTCGTGCAAAAACAATCGTGTTTTTCCAATTTTTGGCGCTGTCAGAACCACCGCAAGGTAATTTTACGTAGTCTTATGAAGTTTTGTTGAAATCGGTTGAAAAATGTAGGAAATCCGATCCAATATATAAACGTACAGACACACACATACACACACAACCTGCGTTTTATAATAAGTAAGATTTTGATTTTTCTTTCTTAGAATTCATTTGCAAAATTAGCGAATACAATCTTTTTTTTTTCAATTGTTCTTCTACCGCAATAAACAAAGCTTAGTAAACACCAAAAATAGATAGATAAATAGATAGATAAGTAAAAGAAACGTAAAAAATATAGAAGCGGAAGAAAACAAAAAGTCTCAGTTTAACGATACTATTCTATTTATCATGTTACATCAAGTAAACAGTAGGAAATGATTTTGGGAATAAAACGAGAAAGTTTGGCAGCTGTGCTTTTCAATGAAATGTCATTGGAAACAGAAGAAAATGTTATTTTTTAACGCTTTCTTTTTTAAACAAAGACACGAAATGAAGAACTGAGAGAGAGAGAGAGAGAGAGAGAGAGAGAGAGAGAGAGAGAGAGAGAGAGAGAGGAGGGAGATGAGGGGGATTCTTCTTTTATGTTTCGTGTCCCTTTAGGAGCTAGGTGACTATGGCTCTTCACATCTTCCTATCCCTTGTAATGTTTGTCTCTACCTGGATATTCTGCCAACTGTTTACACAAGCTCATTACTTAGGTTTACTTGCTATTACAATCTGTTATTATTCCTTTCAATATGATTTGTGGGAGTGGGCGATGAGACATGAAAATGAAAATACGTTTGATATTTAATCAGTTTAAATGAACATGGCACAAGGTCACTTGAAGCACTCAGCAAAGCTCTCTTATTTATAATAAACACTAGTTTAGTCGGCTTACGGCCATATCACTTTAGAACATCGGTTCCCGTTCAGTCACCGTTCAGAAGCCGTCAATGTTTGTGCTAGCACAAAGTCACAAGTCATCATGACCGTGGGTTTGAGTAGGCTGGCCTAGATCACGCTAGATTATGTGCTCTCTCACAGTAACTAAGGTTCATTCAGCATAGTTGCAATATAAACCACAGATTGGCTCAGTAGACATGAAGAAACAAAAAATTACCTGAGGAGGCGTCAGGGATTAGCTACCCACCCGAGCATATAGGCTTACACCGGCATACAAGCGGCCATCCGTACATTATTTTGCTGTAAAATCTACACGATATTTGGTGTACATTAACATTTGCAAGCTTGTTTCGCTAGGACAATTAGGAAAGTGAGTTCGATCCTCACAGGGTTGCACATATTTTCAACATTTTCAACGTCGTTACTTAGTAAATCACCATCGGTACTCTGCCGTGGTGTAATGGTTAGCAAGCTTATCTTGTTAGATCCATGTTAGTACCAAGGTGGGTGCTAGATGCTGTAAGCTTGGGTATGCGGGTGGTGTAATGGATAATTCCTTGGAATTGGAACTCGGCACTCTATTCGGGTTCATTCTCTTGGGAAAGGTATAAATCCAACTCTTCTCTCGCCAGCTATAGGTTAAAAAGTAGGACATGTATCGAGAAATCATTATTATCAGTCTAAAAAATGTTGTTTTAAGTAACTTGCAAAAGGTTGGTAAACCGTAAAAACTGTTTGCAGGAAGACTACAAGTGTCCTACATATTGGAAAAGATAGTCGGTTCATTTTCCTCCTCCTTCTGCTAAGCTTTAACTTTACAAGAATCAGATTAGACCCCAAAATGGATCATTGCTTCCATATCTGGACTGGAACTGATCAATTCTGAGATATTTTCTTCACTTTGAAGCCTCTTTCCACAAACACAAAACGTCTACTCTATCGCTATTCAATAGTAAATATGCTGATACGGTCCATTCCTTAGTTCAACTAAAGCACGCTATACTACTTCCAAGGACTCGCTCTTATTTTTCCCGTGTCACAAATATAAGGCGTCCTAGGTATGACGATAAACTATATCCGGCAGCAAGGCCTCTGATCGAGAAGTTTTGATGAGCGTCGAGCCACTTCTTAATTGCTGTTGTTCTCAGGTCCACTCTGACCCAAGGTGGTAGCACCTGTTAGGGTCCCAGCTATATGGGATCAAAACACTATGGAAGTATAAAATAGATTTTTTATAGTAAAAATACCAGCGATACATTTTTGGAAAAATATTACCAGAAATACATTAAAAACAAAAACAAAAACAAAATTACATTTGACTCTCAACAAAAAAAAAAATAAATGAAACCTGATCTACAAACTGATTTCTTACAAATAATACATACTCTATTCATACGAAGCTATCCTAAAATCTTGTCGGCATTACATAACTCATTGAGGTGTTGATATGACGTAAAACAAAATAAACCAAATCAAACCAACCAAACCAAATATAAGAAAGAAGTTCACTCAGCGAGCATTTGCCCAACAACTGCCAGTTTGTAGAACAAACTCCCCTGTGGGTGCTTCTTTGGCCGCTACAATCGTAATCTCTTCGAGTCAATGGTCAATCGTTACCTAAAATCTTTAAATTTCCTACCAACAACTCTTTCATTCATATCACCCATCTTATTCATCGTTACCATTTTAAGAACAACCCTGTACCCCGAATTGTTATTGAGTCTTGCATTGCGTGATTTTTATCACAAAAAAACGTCAAAAAAATGAAGAAGGTACAAACATTTGTTAATTTGCAGTTTAGCCATCGCGCTCTGTTCGCATTAAAATTTCAGAATACTTACATTTATGTGTAATTGTACATGTTTCATTGTGTGTTTGATAAAATCTACTGTTTTGGAGTTATCGTGTGTTGTGTCGTGTGTGTTATTTGCGTACATATGCTGCAGAAAGCTAAACGCGGAAGAGAACGTAGTTAACGGCATTGTTTACTGATCTTACTTGTCTCAACTTGTCTCTGTTACTGCGCAAAGAGACCTATATTTTAGCAATAATCAGGACAAATGAATATTCCTGATTCCGCAGCGAATGTATGCAAACAACGCCAGTAAAAAAAACGCGAAAATCCGAACTTTTACTGTCGAAACTCCAAAAAGATTTTATCAAATTTAGAATAAAGATATACAATTAAAATAAATGTAAGAAATGAGATAAAAGAAGAAACGTGAAAAATTAGAAATTGAGAATGGCATGGACAGAACATATGAACAATGAGGAAGTTTTAAAGAAAATATTAAGAATCACGAAAATGTGTATATGCGTCTGTGTGTGAAGAGTGTGTGTGTGTGTAAAAAGGAACAGACAGAAAAGAGAGAGAGAGAAAAGGAGATAAAAAATTAGTGATGGAAAATGAAGATTAAGAAAAAAAAGAAAGCATGAAAGAAAGCAAGGAGAATAAAGAAAGAATGAGAGATAAAAAAGAAAGAAAACAGAAATTATTAGAAAGAAAGGAATAAAGACAGAAGAGAAAGAAAGAAGAAAATAAAAAGGGAACATGAAAAGAAAGCAAGAAAGAAATAAAGAAAGAAAGAAAGGTGAATGAAAAAAGTAAAAAGAAAAAATGAAAATGTAAGTAAAAAAGCGGGAAAATGAAAAGAATGAAATATAGAAAAAGAAAGAAATGGAAAAAGAAAGAAAGAAAGAAAGAAAGAAAGAAGAATGAATGAAAAAAGAAAAGATGAAAATGCAAAGAAAGAAAGAAATAGAAAAAAGAAAGATATGAAGATCGAAAGAAAGAAAGACGCAAACAAAGAATGAATGAAAATAAAAAAGTGACAATGCACAGAAAGGAGAAAATAAAAAGAAAGAAATTTCAAAAGAAAGAAAGAAATGGAAACAGAAAGAAAGAAACTATCAATCAAAAAAGAAACGAAGAAGAGCGAAAAAAAAAAAAACAAAAAAACAAAAACAAGATAAAATGCAAAGAAATGAGAAAGAAAGAAAGAAGTAAGGGTAGATAAGAAAAAATCAAAAATCAACTGGAAGCAGCAAAATGGAAATTTTCAGATGAAGGATAAATCTCAAATAAAAATTTGCAAATAGTACAAATATTACGAATAAAATAGAAAGAGACGTGGAAAATGGCAGAAAAAAAACACGAACAAATAAGATGGTGATCAAACAGTAAAGACCTACAAAAGATAAAAGCAAATTGCTAGGAAATAAAGAAAGCGAAATTAAAGAAAAGACAATCATATTTTCTAAAAAGGGGGACACTTGACCTTGGGATCATCTTTTATCGGATTAGCTAGCGAGAGACGGATTAACATGACGAGCCATAGTCAATAGCCAGACAACATCTTTGATCTTTAGGCAGACGACACTCACCATGTTGCTTTTTCTTTCGATCTAATTATATCCTCCAGGATAACCTGGTGTACATTTGTAGAAGTACGCGTACTTTTGACGTTGGTGTACGTGCGTACGTGTATTGCTAGGATCAATTTCTGCTTCAAAACATTTTGCTGAAAATGCCGCACCCCACCAATCACACACACACACACACACACACACACACACACACACACACACACACACACACACACACACACACACACACACACACACAAAAAGTGGCTAGGCTTATGGCCGTATGATATTGAAAAACCAATTCCCGTACGATAAGAGAAGTTAAGCAACGTCGAGCCTGGTCAATACCTAGATGAGTGACCGCTTGGGAATACCGGGTGCTGTAAGCGTGGGCGTGCGGGTGGTGTAATGGATAATGGCTCGGAATTATTAATCGGAGAGCCGGGTTCCTATTTTGGTTGGGTTTGTTATAATTACTCATGTCCAATTACCCTTAGGAAATGTATGAATCCACCTCTTCTCCCCAGGTACGGGTTAATTAGTCAGACTTGTATCACTAAAACTATTATTATCTCCCAAAAACCAGAAGTTATTCTAATCTAAAAATATTTTCTGGCTTTAAATAACCTGCAAAGGGTTGATAAGCCGTAGAAAACGAATCAATCAATCAATCTACTGATTAAGCAGAAGAAATTAAAAGAAGAAATTAGTAAGACTTGTAAACCATTATTATCGCCAAAATATATTCTTAAAATCTAAAAATATTGTCTGGCTTTAAATAACCTGCAAAGGGTTGCTAAGCCGTAAAAAACGAATCAATCAATCAATCTACTGATTAAGCACAAGAAATAAAAAGAAGAAATTAGTAAGACTTTTAAACCATTATTATCACCAAAATATATTCTTACAATCTAAAAATATTTTCTGGCTTTAAATAACCTGCAAAGGGTTGATAAGCCGTTAAAAACGAATCAATCAATCAAAAGAAAAAAGAAATAAAAAAAAAAGTTTTAAATTGTGAATTTATTTTCACCCCAAGTAAGGCGATAATGTCACTGGGAGAGAGAGAGAGAGAGAGAGAGAGAGAGAGAGAGAGAGAGAGAGAGAGAGAGAAGACTTTAGTGAGGAGAAGTGAAGAAAACGGACAATAAAAGAACAGATATCCAGAAGACAGAACATAATGCCACTAGGAAGGCAAGGGGTTACTGAGAGTTAAAGAGAATGGGAAGACATTAGTGAGGCGAAGTGCGGAAAGGACAATAAAGCAACAGGGTTCAGGAAGACAGAAGGTGGCGATAGATGCTTGCATTTAAATTTTTGAAGATTGTAGGTGAATGGGAAACAAGAAATCAGAAGAGAGTTTCACAGGTGACGAACATGAAAAAAGAAACTATTAGAATAAAAGTGACGGTTGCATCTATAGCTTGTTGTATCTTAGATAGTTTTTTAAATCCAACTCAGACAAAATATTATCATTTGACAAAGAAATATTGTGAAATGGCTTATTTATTTTAATGTACGCCAGCACGCCAGTCTATTTTAATCGGGATTTAGTAATACAACATGTGTCGTGATAAAAAAAAAAAAAAAAAAATTGCACGTACAGGAATACCTCGATTAGGGCGGATTAAATGATACGCATTAATTGAAAACGCATTAATCGAATCTAATAACTTATAGGAAATGATATAATTTGTACCTCAAATTTTAGTCCCATCCACAGTTAATTTCTAATTTGCGTACTTTTTAATTAAAAGGTAGGTACATATTTTCTATTTTTTGAAATTCATATCATAAGCTTTAGTATTTTAACCTGAAAATTTTATTTATAATCTTTCCATAGTAAATGCATATATCTTTTATATCTCGAGATTTCTTAATAAATGTAAATGTCTGTATCTAATTAAATCGTCCATTTTTTTTTTAACGAAATTTCTTTTTAAGGCATTCAAAATAAACATTAAAATAATCAAAATATTCAAAATTTTTTAATATAAACAAATATTCAAACATATATTTTTATTATCGGCTTATAAAATTTATCTATTTATAAGCGCCCCTTTTTTAACACTATTGTAATTACAGATAACGTAATACTTGACAAAGAAAATAGACATTTTCCATTTTTAAATTTTAGAAAATTTTTAATTAATTGGTAACTATAAAAAAATTAATTTTCAATTACTATGTTTACACTGAAGAATGTTCTACCATACTAATTGAATATTATATATGCCCTAATCGAATTTTGGTACATAAATGAAAACATTAATCGAATGCGTATTAATAGAGAGATTCCTGTACTTTTACATTACACTAATTTAATAATGACAAGGAGATGATTATACTGGTTTTTAGTTGTTGTTTGCGACGCCGGAAGAGAAATCAGAATGTCGAGTTCAAATTCCGGCCGAGCTCTTTGCAATCACTTTTCACAAAAGTAAAAATGGGAATGCTATGAATCCGTTATTTTTTCTTTCACGTGCGATATATTAAATAACAGGATAGACAAGACACTCTTGTTGGCAAACTGTCTAGGGGAACAATAACTGTATATTTAAAATCGTTTGGACATAGGGCTGACAATTGCACACGGTAAAAGCCTACGTGCCCCAGAAACTACAACAGCAATATCTAGCGTGGTGAGGCTGTGGACATATACTCCGCAGGGGAATGACAATAAACGGTGTACTTTGGTATTTAAGCCTATTTATTGCAACAGCACTGAGTTGTAAGTGGGCGTATGGCACAGTGGTTAGAGCGTTAGCGTTCACATTACTTTGAATTTCAGCAAAGTCGATTTGTCAGTTTTGTGATGTCAACGAACATTCTTTGCCACTTTTGTGATGCCAACGAATACTCGTCACTTTCGTAATGCTCGTTGTAGTAGACACTTTGTAATCGCAGATACAACTATAGTGACGCCGTTGAACAATGCTGGTATCAGACGCTTTCGAATAACACTCGCACTAATAGTACTTGCTCGATAATACTTATTCGATAAGTAACCCGTATAGTGATCCGAAAAGAGGAATAGTATAGTGAATAGAGTAGAGAATAGCGGTAGTAACAGAGGATAGAGTAGAAATACAGATCCGAATAGCATAGAGGATAGAGTAGGAATAACGATCAATTAGACACACGCTACCTCCCATATACGCGTTTCCTCTGTGGTCACGTGGTCTACTTAATTCAATAATAGGATCGCCTGTGCTTGCTCACTGGCGATCTATGTTCAAACTCAAGAGTCGGCAGTGACACTTTATTCCTATATAACAGTCAGGGAAGTAACTTCTTCATAATATCGGCCTGGTGAGACGATGCCAACACGCGAAACCGTTGTCAAGATCTGAAGACCATACCAAGGATTCGCCTTATGAGTCAAATTGGGTAGACGGAACTGTTTAAAAACCGTCAATGTTTGTACTAGCACAAAGTCACAAGTCATCATGGCCGAGAGTTTGAGCGGGCTGGCCTAGTTCAAACGGTTTATCACACTAGATTATGCACTCTCCCCCAGTAACTAAGGTACATTCAGCAAAGTTTTAATATAAGCTACAGGTTAGTTCTGTAGGCATGGCGAAACACGAATTTAACTGAGCAGCGGTCAGCAACGAATTAGCTACCCACCCTAGCAGATAGGTATACACCGATACGAGCGGTCATGCATACATACTATGATGTAAATATAAGTGTTTTAGTTTAGAGTACCTTCGTACTTAGTGATACACACTGGTGTACATTAACAATCAGGTTTCAAGCTTGTCTCACTACGTCAGTAATGACTGAGTAGTGAGTTCGATCCTCACTAGGTACCACATACATTCGGCCATGTGCCACAACTCAGCTATCATTATAGGCGCTTCTTGGTGTAATGGTTAGCAAGCCTGTCTCGATAGATCAATTACGACTGAAGAGTGAGTTTGATCCTCACTGGGTGTCTTGTGCCTCAGATTGGAAAAACGCCATTAACAACGGGCTACAGTCAGTGCCGGATTTACGTATGGGCTGCAGCCCAGAGGCCCAAAAAACTAGAGGGCTTTTCGGCCCCTGATAAAACTAAAAAAAAAGATATAAGAACAAAATAGATTTGTTTATTTTCAGATTTAACAGGGCTCTTTTGAACTAATTTGAAACTGTTTCGAGTTCCGGGGCACTTCTAGTCGCAGTGGATCGTTTAAATTCTATGGGGCCCCTTTGATAAAATTCAGATAAAAATATCTTGAAGTTGCTAACGAAATAAATTTTAGTTGAAGTGTTTCATGTTTGACACCAAAAAACATCAACTAAAAATATATCTTTTTTATAGACACGGAGGGGAGGGCAAACATAAATAATGAAAGATCCTTAAATTCTGTTAGCCCAAGGGTGCTGTTAAGGCCTATATCCGGTCTTGGATTTTGTTACAGTTTTTTTTTTAAAACTGGCGTGCCCTTGTACTGATAGTACTTGTAGCCATATAGTGAGGCGTGCCTTATTTAGACATGGTTACTTTTCTGGCGATTTTGACTGGTGTACACTAACATTATAGTATATTTATAGCGATAACACTTGCTTGTAATTATAATGTTTTAGACTGGCGTCCCTGAACACTGACGTTGTGTTAGCCTGACTTGTTGGCGTACATAAAAATATGCGACTTCTTTAAAGTAATTTTCTTCCAGATTTATTAATGGCGACAAAAATTGAATAACTGTCAATCGGATAATACAGTAAAATGGTTCAGTTTGCTATGTCGCGTTATATTATTTTCATTGTGAGTACTCAAAAGTAGTTGTTTTTTGATGAGTCTTCTGGGTGAATTTTCAGTCACTTTTAGACCGTGGCTTTCCTGTGTCATTTTTATAGCAATGGTCCTAATGAACTTTTTTCTTCCTTGGTACATCGACCGCATGAATTTAAGCGTACTACTAGATTGACAATTAAGTATTATTGTTTTACTCTTTAGATAGTTAGATATAACCATAAGTTCTATTCTCCTAGTTTCTTTCCTCGCATTTAGAACTCTTCTGGCTTCTTGCACCAACGATCTTCAAAAATTTGATCAATTCAATGTCAATCGCTATCTTTCGGTTTTGGTTTAGTTTATTTTGTTTTACGGCATATCAAACCTCAATGGGTTGTTTAATGCCGACAAGATATTTAGGGTATGTTCGTATGAATAGAATATGTATTCTTTGTAAAAAATAGTTGTTAGATCAAGTTTCATTGAGGTATTTTTGCAAAGAGTTTTTTTGTCGTGTTTAAAATTTGTACGTTTTCAAAAATGTATCGCTGGTATTTTTACTATAAAAATGTGTTTTTATACTTTCATAGTGTTTTGACCCCAGTTTGAGGGGTTAACAGTTTGCTCATAACTGGGACCCTTACTGGTGCTACCACCCCGGTTCAGGGTGAACCAAGAAAAAACAGTAATTAAGAAGTAGTTTCCCACTCTACAAAACCTTCCGATCAGAGGCCGGAAGTAGTTTATCGTCATACCCAGGAAGGGCCATATTCTGTTTTCCGGATTCCTCCTGTCTCTTCACTAAAGTATTTCTCATTGTTTTATATTCTCCGTCACCGCTTTGCGTCTTAGTAGCATTATCGCCTTGCTTGGGATGAAATTATTAAAAAAAAGAAAAAAGTAATAATTAAAATTCGAATATTTTTTAAAGGAAAACAAGCTTTATGCCACTCGTTTCATAATGATTTCGCCTTTGTCGAAAAGATTCCAGCATTCACATATACGACCTTGGTGTTTACATCCGGGATAATCTTTCGATAGCCAGAGAATTGTCTCTAGAGTCCTCAGGATACTCCTTCACGTGCTTCCCTTTTTCGTTAGTAAACTTTGTTGGCAATCTTTTTTTTTTTTGCTTTATAGCCCCCCTTCTTCCCAGGACTACAGTATATTAGGCATAATTGCTGACAGTATAGAAAAAGCACTTTGCCTCTACCTATCTGTGAACATCTTTGTCTTCGGGGGATTTAATGCCTTACCACAACACGTGGCTTAAACATTCGAAAGGGACTGGTGTTGCCGGTGTTCAGACCATTAAATTTTTCCATTGCCTAATCCCTTACTCAAATCGTGGACTTCCTTAGCTGTTTCCCTAGCAAAACCGAGCAATATGTTTCTCTACTTGATTTATTTCTTCCTCTCCTCGCTCTTGCCGAGCTTCGCAACACTGGCCTCTTGATAATTCTGACCACCTTGTGTTTCGTTCTAATCCTTTACTAAACAGGAATCCCATATCCACCGGACCTCTTTCAATTACCAGCATGCTGATTGGGACTCACTCCATGATTTTCTCCTTGACGCCCGTTGGACTGACATCTTTAAACTCCCAACTGAAAATTGCGTTACTGATGTTTCTTCTTGGGTAAAAGCCGGCATGTGCGCTTTCCTCCCTTCACGGAATTACCAGGTGAAACCGCAATCCTCTCCATGGTTCACACCAGCATTATCGGCCGCTATAGCACACAGGAACTATATATTCGGCTATACCAGCGTGACGACTCTTGTCATAACAGGTGCTTATTCGTTGCTGCTCGCAATAAATGTAAGCGAGTCCTTGAAGGAGCAAAGACCCTGTTGGCCGAGAGAATGATGCACAACATAGCCTCTAAAAACCTTGGCTCTCGCTATTACTGGTGGCTCTGTGATAGGGCATTGAATAAGTGTAAGGTCTCTATTCCTTCCCTTTGCAATCAATATAAGGTGTTATCTTCTGCTGATAAAGCTGAATGCTTTGCCCGTGAATTCTCCTCAAACTACTCTTGACTCATCCGGAATATAAAAATTTAGAAGATTATTTAATGCCAGGTTTTTTAGAGATTGGTACGGATACGTCTCATGAAATTTCATATTCGCTCGCAGTTGTTTCATAACTACACTAGCCATCTCTAATACACATCTGTCCGTCCAGTAACTGACTATTTAATATTAACGTGACTATAGCCTACTTGGGACAAATACTCCTCTTAGGATCAAACTAATTTTTTTCAATTTCCCTTCTATTTTTTAAAACAATCTGTAGTTTTATTTCGGGATCTCCAATAGCTGTTACATCTCGTCCTCCTTGTGCACGGTTTGAAATCTATTTTTTTTAACGATTTTAGCTTTTAGAAAAGTCAAAGGTGGGAGCAAAATTTGAACTGAATGGGAGCGGATTGTTGTTTACAAAAAATAAAATTGTAG
>CAHIKZ030000411.1:345000-370000 GCA_903632075.3 Acanthosepion pharaonis
ATCGCTGCATTTAAGTATTGAATTAATGTTTAAACTCAACGATGATTCTTCTGCTGCCACTTAATTTAAAGACGATTTGATGTACGTAGATCCTTATTTTCCATACAAACAATTATCTCTTTTTCATGGGTGACAGAACAGGAGATAATTTATGAGATAAAATTAATATAGTATAAAGATGGGAAAATAGAAATTTGAATTTATTATACATTTAACGTAATAAGAGTCAGAGAAACATAATAGGCAACTAAGTAAAACCTATATTACGGAATCTATAAATATTTATTTGTACTAATGTACAAAATGTGGCACAAGGTCAAAGGGGATTGGGGAAGGACGGTCTTCTTTTGTCTTAATTCTAAACTTAGCTAGTCACAGACACGGACCCAAACATACCAACAATAGTCCTATCACCAAAACGACACATTCACTCCTACCTTTCTTACTACGTCCACCATAATACCTCAAATTCTCTATGAAATCCTAACTAGTCCCCATATGTACATTTCAAAGTCTGTGGGGGTGGGGGGGGGGGGGTGGCAACAAAATAAAAAATCCCCAATGATTATTTACAATATGAATTAATATATTTACGTAAAACAAAACAAAATAGGGTTAGTAATAAAAAAAACCCACAATCTCTAAATGTGGCAGAAACATAAGTTAACTGGACGAAATAATTGCGGGATTATAACATGATAAAAAACCAAGCACGCATACAAACACTCGTTTAGACACAATAACAAATACGAAAACACACACGAAATGAAAGTCATCCCGCAACAACCAGAGAACTGACATCACTGACCAATTATGGAATCTTTATAGTGATTTTCTAAGCGTAGCTTAGATGTGGCACAAGGCCGAAATTATGGGGCACCCAGTGAGTATCGAACTCACTACTCAGTTGTAATTGTTCTAGCGAGCCAAGCTTGCAAACCATTACACCGCCTTGATGTGAATAAATGCGAAATTGGAGATCAATATATATACTTCCAAGCAATATCACACTTCAGGTTTAACTAATTTGCATATTGATTTTTGAAAAGTTTATTTCATTAATTAACTGTCCTTCATTACTGTTCTTTTATTCGAGGATTGTTTTGATTTTCATATAAAAATAGTTCTGTTTAGGAATATCGTCTTGAAATTTGTTTTACTTGGTCTTCAACAAGTTGGCATCTATTTGTAAAACTTTCCTTAACTATAACAAGCCAATTTATGAATGAAATATTTATTTAAAATTTTCTTTTCAAATAGTGAATATATCTTACTTTGCGAAGCGATAGCGAGCGAGCGGGCGAAGCCTGTTAGTAGAATATGAAGTTTTCAAACAGTCATTCTCAGAGTTTTCATTTTCCTATACTGGCTGACAACCAAGGCAAGCAAGTCGAGTTGGTCCTATCATTTAACCCATATTTACTGCTTTAGTCTGAAGATCGCTTGAAGCATGAATCTCTGAGATAAATGTAGGAATCCCTCAAGGTTTTTTTCTCGGTCCAATCCCCTTCCTGCTTTATATTAATTATCTGCCTAAGAGCATACTTCCACTTTTTGTGAATATCTATGCAGATGTTACAACGATATATGGGTGCACCTCGAAAAATCTCGATGACCAGAACATGGCAGCTAATCTCACCTCTGATTTAAATTTAACAAATCAATTGGGTAACAACTTGATGGTTGCACTGAATGCCTCAAAAACCAAACGTTTCGTTATCAGTGAGTAACGTCTGAATTTCCATCATATCACAATGAAAGGGTGATCTCTTAAGGAGGCCCCTTACCTTGAACGACTATTGGGACTTCACTCCAGACTTCATGTGGAACTCGTAAATACAATCCATCTCTAAATAGGATGAAAAAAAATAGTCGCTTCCTTGTACTGACAAACCTCTCATCAACGGACTAATAGGGGTATGGGGTGGTCCGTTAAAGCAGATTGGAAGATGGGAAGGTATTATTTTTGTGTTATAAAACCGCTATAGTAACTACCACTAGTTATAATCATAATGTAATACTATAAACATGTATATATGGCATAAATAGGTATATACTTAATATAGATATATTAATGAAAACAACAAATAGATTTCTCACAGCTATTTTCTCAGGCACGAGCTAATGTATCGTACTTTGTATACTGCACACCCATCTTTATTGACCATTGAAAAACCCGTCATCGCCGCTAAGCGGTCATTTTGAGAACTAATACGACTCGTTTCGATAAGCCCGCAAATTATGAAATACATCGCTGACGATTTGGAAGCTTTTTTTCTGCAATTTTTTTTTATTTTGCCTGCAGATTTTGTCCGTTGCACCCGAAGTCCGTTGATGGAGGGGGGGATCCGTATATGAGAGTTTTGACTGCACCGCTCCAGTAAGTACCTGACTTCTACTGTGCTCTGCCTTTACAAGAGTCTGATCAGGCCGAAAATGGAGTACTGTTGTCATATCTGAGTTGGAGCTGCTTATTTTCACTTTCCATTTAAAAAAGCGTCTACCCGTCCGTGTTGGTGATGAACTATTTTCCACCTTACAACCCCTTTCCCACAGACAAAATGTTGCAAGTCTCTCGCTGCTTTATCGCTGTTTCCATGGAAAATGTTTAAACGAGCTACATTCATTAGTTCTCTCAACTCTAACCTTTCCAGCTAAGACACGCCACGCCGCGTACATTGAGGCAAACCACCCTCATTCCCTTTGTATTCCATTAGTAAGGAGTAAGTTATACTTCGATAACTTCTTCCAAAGAACCGTTGCTTTGGGGAACAGAATCTCTAGGAGTATGCTTTACCGACCACTACACTTTTAACCTCTTCAAGGCTAGAGTAAACCGTCATCTTTCTCACATATCAGTGTAAATTGCACCCCTTACTCTTACCGCTCACACAACAACCGCCTTCAGTAACTCTCTGCATTGAGTGTCGCTTGGGCCTTGTATATGGTGAACTCTAATAAAAAACAAATTAAATAATGCTAAATGTACTGTGTGTATTTGTAGGTATGTGTAAGAATAGTTTGATATACATTGTGAAAACTTATTTCGACCATGTGTCGCATTCTGTTGCAACGTGGGCGCACGGATAAATACCTACTGAGAAAAGATATCATATATTTGTAGGTTACTGTCGTTGTATATCTTTAGGAAAGTTATGAATCCATGTCTTTTCGCTCAACTACCGAGAGGGTGCTTCCCTGATTATTATAATCTTAACTTCTTCAAATGTAGGGTCAACCGATGTCTGTCCTATATATCGTGATAATATACACCCCTTCTTTCTTCCTTATGCCCTTACAATAACTTTTACTCAGTAACCCTCTACCTTGAGTGGCTCTTGAGCCTTGTATTTAGTGAACAATAGTGTAAGAAAAAAAAAACTATCAGGGTAGACTGGGTTCCTGTGCCTTGGTTGGCATCCAATTTTAGAGGAGGACAACAACAAAATTAAAACCGTGGGAAAGCCAACCACTCTACTATTTTTCCCAAAACGTCTTGGGTATGACGATAAACTACATTCGGCAGTAAGGCCTGTGATTGGGAGATTGGAGGTTTTGAGGAGCGTGTAATAACCACTTCTTAATGGCGGTTGTTACCAGCTCCACCGTGACCCAGGGCGGTAGAACCTGTTAGGGTCCCAGATAAATAGTGAACACCTAAACAAAAACAAAACCATAGGAAAGTATAAAAATACCAGCAATACCTTTTATATATATATATATATATATATATATATATATATATATATATATAATACCAACAATACCTACTCAACTTAGAATTACCAACAATACATCTTTTGTAGTTGAAGGTATACAATAGCATTCAAAATATTTAGATTTCAGCATTAAATAAGCCATAAAGATTGATATGCCGCTAAACAAAATCACCCACACTGTAAAATGCTTTTTTTCATCAGAGTAACATCCTTGGTAACGGTCACCAATTAATGTAACGCCTTTCGCCGACGCCTGCAGCCGGTGGTGTAACCACGTTTAGTGGTCCGGTCGTCAGTATCTTGGGACGACGTTTTAACCACAGGGATAACTCTGTTGACCATGTTCGCCAAACCTCTATGAATATAGAACACAGCGTAGTACGTAATCTGTTCAATAAAACAACGTTAAAGATTAATACTCACGAGTCAGACACTCTACTGGATCTGACTATTTCGCCAATACTACCAACAGCTGTTTCATAATTCTTCAGTCTTCGATATCAGAGGTTGGCAGTGAATATTCGAAAAAAAAACATGGCTGCCTTTATACACGTCGCATTGAATATTTTGAGCCTTCTGATTGGTTAACCCTTCTATTGGTGAACTATAAAATGAGTCAGCTCATTTTGGCTGGCTCACTAGTACTGGTGTACCCCAAAATTCCAATCAACTCTGCACTGGTCAATGCTGACACTCATTCAAGCTAGTTGTTGGCCACTGGCTGCTTCGATCCACAACAACTCTGCCCACGTTGTGTTCTCGATCTCAGTGCAGTGGAAGGTTGAAGGTCGTTGTAATCGCAGTACTGGTTCAAGCCGTGGCGGGTGCTACATTAAGGAAGAAAAATATTTTCACGGCGAAGAATAAAACGAGGGATGCATGGGGTCAGTCTTCAGTTGGTTTATATAGCTCTTGGTACAACAAAAATGAACTCTTCCCGCATCAATCTCTATAGTGACACTGGGCCTTGTCTAAACTTAATCATTTCCTAATTTATTTTCGTCAATGAAAATATATTTGTTTATCTAAACTTTCAACAAAGAGACACGCTGTTTTCTATTTTTGTCCGGTCGCCGTTTTAGCGAAAACATAAACCAGATCAATTGTCTCTTATGATGGATCGATTTTCAGAATCCTAACCCTCGCAGCGGGTTCATTCTCTGTTTTCATTTCTCAATTCGTTTTCGCTAACGAAAATATAATTCCCATCTGCTTCTCTTTTCGCCAATGAGATGTGTTTTTCTAATTCCCCAAGAAAGAGATAAACCCATTTCACAATTTGCTTTACCCGCATGCCAGATTTTCAATAGATAATAAAAAGTAAACTCTTGGTGCATTGTTCCAATTCATAGGGATGAGGCAACCCAAATCATACATTCTTCACTCCCATATTTTCAGGGAAAATGTCTTCCATTCTCTCTTTCTATCTCTATATCTTACAGTTTATATTTCATTTTGGGCGTAACTCTTCTTCTGCTTAGAATTAATATTTAACCACTTCACAGCCTCAGTGTCCACATAACAACCAAAATGAAAGAACTCTTTCATGATATTAATCCATATAATATCCTGCAATTTCTTAAATCAAACTGTATTCCAAAATATAACTTCAACAAAACTACAACATAAAAATCACGTCTCAATTCCTCTAGTAATTATATTCACACAAAGATGTAAATTCACAAAAGCTTGGTATCATCTACCATGTATTCAATTGTGAAAGCAGAAAAACATATTTTTATTACTTCAAAGATTTGAAGAAAATTACACTTTGGCATTAAATGACCCATGAGGAGTTGATATGTCGTTAAACAAATCAATGAATCACGTCAGTTCCCAGGTATTAAACAAAACCAAACTGGGGAGAGCCATGTCCGTCTATGGCATGAAGTGAGATGGCAATAAAGTAACCGACAAAGTTAGGTCTGGAGCTTTTTAAAATTTTGAACAATGACGGCAGGTACAAGAAGCGAAATATTCCTGATGGAAAATTTACATTCAATGCCGGTAGGGTGCGGATCTTAACTCAGTAACGGTCCATTATAAAATTAGTAGATTCTGTCCGATCGGTAATCGACCAGACATCGCTCCTTATCTTGGATAATATCGATCTTAAGCGACTCACCTCCAAAAATATTTTTATGCATATAGCAAGCAATATACAGCGGCCCGCACAATAAAAAACAAATAACGAAAATTTGATCAACTTCATGATTCATACTGCGAAATTTCTAATTGGTGCCGGAGATCTATGTTCGTGCCCATGGTAAAAACCAGTATTTCCAATATCGAATATTGATTTTCTTTCGCAGAAGGAAAGATCGCTTGGAAAAATCTTTCAGCAAACCTTCTTACCTATCTATATATCTGAGATGATGTATTATGTACATTATTTACATTATTCGAACTATTGTCCTCATCTTTGTCGCCATCTTTATTACAACGTTTCGGCCATTCAGTATCTGTCTATATTTCTGAGATGAGGTATTATGTACATTATTTACATTATTCGAACTATTGTCCGCATCTTTGTCGCCATCTTTATTACAACGTTTCGGCCGTTCAGTATCTGCCTATATTTCTGACATGAGGTACTATGTACATTATTTACATTATTCGGAAGTATTGTCCTCATCTTTGTCGCCATCTTTATTACAACGTTTCGGCCATTCAGTATCTGTCTATATATCTGAGATGAGGTATTATGTACATTATTTACATTATTCGGAACTATTGTCCTCATCTTTGTTGCCATATTTATTACAACGTTTCGGCCTTTCAGTATCTGCCTATATTTTTGACATGAGGTATTATGTACATTATTTACATTATTCGAACTATTGTCCTCATCTTTGTTGCCATATTTATACAACGTTTCGGCCTTTCAGTATCTGTCTATATTTCTGACATGAGATATTCTGTACATTATTTACATTATTCGAACTATTGTCCTCATCTTTGTCGCCATCTTTATTACAACGTTTCGGCCGTTGTACGCTCCAGCCTTCTTCATGTGGTTGGAATGTCGAACTGAATCCTTTATTTTGCTCACTGGGGTAGACTTTTCTAGTTCCACGTGCCATGTCTAATGGATGTCAGTTATCAATTATCTCCTGTTAATTTCCCTCTCCAAGTTCTCCACTGCTTTAACCAGATATTGAACTCACAACTCTTTGTGACATGTCTCCTTAAGGACACATATCACAGTGGATAAAGGCGTTGATTAGATCCAGTGACAGGATCCAAAGTGTGTGAGTTCAATACCGGGTTAAGGCGGTGGAGAACTTGCAGAGGGGAATTAACAGGAGATAACTGATAACTGACACCCATTAGACATGGCACGTGGAACTAGAACAGTTAGCTCAGTGAGCGAAATAAAGGGTTCAGTTCGACATTCCAACCACCTGAAGAAAGCCGGAGCGTACAACGGCCGAAATGTTGTAATAAATATGGCGACAAAGATGCGGACAATAGTCCCAGTAATGTAAATAGTAAACCTTCTTACCTACTTATCTTCCATTTGAGCTTTTGTCACAGTAAGCCAAGATTAAAAATAAATAAACATGCCACGTAGCTTAGGTAGCTACGTAATTCCCACTGGCCCTAATAAGTATTCGAATCTTTTCTTCTATGTACCATGTCCCTTCAGGACGTTAGTGGTCGTGGGTCTCCACAATTTCCTGTCTTTTGTAGCTATTAATATACCTTGTCTTTTTGTTATCTCTTTGAAACGTTGCTCTGTCATCGATTCACTGAAGCTCTTTAGGTTATTTTCCTCTGTCCATCTTGACATCAATCTGTCCTGTAAGTATCAAATTTTCCAACTCCTTATTATGTGCCCTAGAAACTTTAACTAGCTCTTCCTGATGTTAAGTATCAGTATCCTTTTTATTTCTATTTTCTTTAAAACTTCACCTTTGCTCATATGTTCGGTCCATGGTATTCACAGCATCCTTCTGTAGAACCGCATTTCTGTTGCTTCAAGTCTCTTCTTATTTGTGAGGAGATTGTCCAGCATTCATTGCCGTATAGGTGGAATGACATTACATAACAGTTCCGTACTCTTTTCTTTGTTTCGTTTTTGAGTGTTGATTACCAAAGTAGGGAAACAAGCATTCTCACTTAGGAAATTGGCACAATATAATCTTCCAATTTCATGTTTTCCTCTCTCTTTTAGCCACATGTTTAGCTAAAGACGTACCTCGTGGTCGAGATATTTCCCGCCAGATGAAAATCAAGTTTTTGGATGTTGATTGCTACAACAAGAAAATAGGCTTTCAATGCTTAGAATACTGACGCAACACAATATTCTTACTAACATCACCGTTCATTTGATCTTGTGTCTGACCAAGCTAACTTGTATAAATAAGTTTAAATAAGTATTTTCTGTTGACTGAACTAGAGGTGAACTCGCTCGTGTCTACTGACCTCTGGTTGAACTCTCAATAACTCATCAGAATGATCAGCGTATGAACTATCACCAGCAACATATCACTCATTTTGACTTCGGAGAGTCTCACAGTTTTTAAATGCTGTTGTTCATGATAACGGTCGTCTTTGAATATAGAATCCAGAGGTTAGCAGTGAATATTTCGAAGACAGTAGGGAAGCGTTGTTCAGGTTAGCAGTGGATATCCCGGTAAAGTAGCAGAGCGTAGTTCAGTAGTTCTTCCTTCTGTTCCTCTTCGCCTGACAAGTTGGCACTGGACATTCGGAGAGAGTAAACAAAATGGCCGCTTTTATACACGACGGATTGAATATTCTACGTCTTCTGATTGGTTAACCCTTCTCTTGGTGGACTATAAAATGAGTCAAGTCATTTTGACTGGCTCACTAGTACATAATATACACAAAAACTGCAACAAATGCCATGTACATTCAGGACGTAGGTGATCATGGCTCGCCACAAACTTCTTTTTCTTTATATTTGTGAATTGTCATGATCATTAGGGAAAGATAGTGGAATAGATTCACGTTACCGTCTCCATGGTTTTGAATTCAGAGCTGTTCTTATCCTAGACTGGCTACTAACTAAGGATAAAGAGAATACTTTTTTTTTTTTTTTTACTAATGTTCACCCAATACAAGGCCAAAGAGCCACTCAAATTAGAGGGTTAATTTGTGGTGATTTATTAGCGTAAGAAAGGCCAATAAGTGAAGTTTGGGGCGGAGGTGCTATGGAGGGAAGATAATTGAAGAAGTCAAGATTTAATCAGTGAATAATATTTCAGAGTTTAGTCGGAGACGTTAGAAGTATAGTGTGGAGGTAGAGTTTAGAAGAAACCGGAAAAACAATCCAAAACAGGGAACAAGAGATAAACCTCTACTCCTGTTCAAATATCAGGGAGGAGTGTGAACCGGACGATAGGTGAATTTACTTCACAATTTAACTCATATCTGGAGATTGAAGAAATTGATCCGGGTTGATAAGCCGTAGAAAACGAATCAATCAAATCAAGAAATGAATTCATGCCTTTCTCAGTGCGAAAGGCATGAACGCAATAGATTGGGACAGAACTTGAACAGCAGCTTACCGATTTTCCTCTTTCACCGTTACAGAGCTAAAACATTTTTTTTAAATAGCCTCATCAGATCATGACTAAGTAATCGCCTTAGGACGATAAGGGAATGGCATTTAAAAAAAAAGAGTGAGTTTGATTTTCACTAGATGTCTGAGTTCTGTGATATTGCTTCTTGGAAAGTTAGGCATTGTATATATCGTCACCTTGTGATGGATACATGATATATTTTTATATATAGGGTGTATTAAAATACTTTTGCAAACTTTGGGGGCAAGTTCCTCTCACCAAAACAAGGACAAATAGCTATATGTCTACAAATCCTTTGTTTTTGAGTTATGAAGTTTAAAGAAAGTTTACGGTGGATGGCGCTGTGTTGCTATGTAGACTAGGTTACATTTGTCATTCGTGTACATTTGTGGCTAGTCTGTCTTCAACGTTTAACGTGTGTAGTAATGAGTTAACTGAGAAGTGTTCCGTTTAACAATGGCAGGACATTCATATCGTGAGATATGATTTTTACATACGGCCAGGCGAACGGTAATGGACGCGAAGCTGCACGGCTGTATCAGATTGTGTTGTATAGAGTGTCTGGTCATAGAATCTAGTTTTATACAATATCGCCTCTGGAGTGTATTCGATTGTCACTGGTGCCCAAATTCTAATCGCCTTGTATCATACTAAGGCACTTCGTCATTTAATAGAATTCAAAAAGCTAATTTCTCACTCAAGTGAGTTCAATTATCACTAAGTGCCCTACTTCTGTGGCCTTGTGCCGTACAGAGCTAGGTTTAGAAGCTACGATTGTGAATAACAATCGGACAGCTTCCATTTATATAAACTGCCTATTCGATAATCGAAAGGCTATATCATACCGTAATGGCGTGAGCATTATTCTGTACGTGTGTCGATATTAATAGGGAAACATTACTTTTAGCGCTGTCCGTCTCAGTGAGAAACAAACCACCTCTGCTTTCGTGATGCCAGATCGTTGTTACAAAGTAACACTATAGATAGTTTATGCGGTTCAAGATTCGATAGTGGTTTTCATCACAGTTTCTTGCCAACAAAAAAGAAAAAAAAATCTATTATGTTTAATGGATTTTTCCAGCGCTGTTCCAACCAATTCAATTGAGGTTCAATACTCGTTAGCCTATCTTAGGCTTTTAAGAAGGAGAAAAGAGAAAAATGGAGGTCGGATAATAAGGCCAACTATCATCTAATTAGGTAACATATACAGAACTACAAACAGACAGTATGGCTTCAGATAAGATACTCTATATATACTCGTGTATAAGTCGATTATTTAAAAAGCAAATTTTAGGCTCAAACCTTGAAGTCGACTGCAGTGTTATCCAACTGAAATCCATTGTCGATAAGAAAGAGAATGACCCGATCCTTACATGAACATTATCCATCATGTTTATTTTTTTTTTTAATTTTGGATTACCACCCTTGACGGTAATAACAGGCCATGTGATACAGTGGAACCTCGGTTCACGAAGTTGATTCGTTCCCGAAGGCCGTTCGTAACCCGAAATGTTCGTAAACCAAAATTGTTTTTCCAATAGGAATCAATGTAGAGAAAAATGTCAGAGTACAATAAAATTGGAAAAGAAAAACACAGCACAACACACGAATGTATACAACACGGCGGTCGACTCAGAAATTATTCCGTTCGTGTTAACTCGGTTCGGCAATGTTGTTCGAGAACCGAAATTTTGTTCGATAACCGAGGCATTTTCATCTCGAATTTTCTGTTCGAAAACCGATTTGTCACGTTATGTGAGACGTTCGAGAACCGGGGTTGCTCTGTAGCAAAAAAAAAAGTTCTTTCTCTTTTTTCTTTGTCTTTGAGAGCTGCAACATATTTTTTCCTTTCTCTTTGACAGCCACAAAGCATGTAAGTACTTCAGAGACATCGACTGAAGATTGTATTGTGTATTTATCAGTGCACCCACATCACTACCAAATGTGACACAAAGTCACATTAAAGTGGGTTTGAAAACAATACCGTAGAAAACTTGCTCAAGCTCCCTCGGTACTTCCTCTTTTGAGGGACATCTCAGGCGCCGGCTAATGAGACACCCCCCGACCGAAGGAGATGTACTGCCAGAGGTTTAAGCTAATATTGATTTCAAACTATCCCAGCCGCAGCCAGGGAAGAATTATCTGAAGATTGTATTGAACTGTTACTTATTTCAACTTCGTTTCTTTCTTCACCCTTTTGTAACATGTCCTTGTTCATACATTTATCGTTGGTTGTTTTAAATTCCATGTTTTGTGTTCTTTATTTTTACCCGGACTCGCCTGAGTCTTCAAAATATTGTTTGTGGGACAAATAATGCCAGGAGTTGTTAAATTATTTATTCGGTTGAGCTAGCTCGGACATTCACGAGTCTTTCACGCCAACTATCACTGTCCTGAAGATCAGAAGGTCATTAGAATGGCATTTTGTGTCATACCATAGTTAGCCAATATAGGTGGTTGCTGGGTGACCAACCTGTCTTGCTCCATGGCTAGGTGTCCAGAGCAGTAGATCACTCGCAAGCTCTTGTTTTGCTCGCCAGCAGTATCCTGCAAAACGCATTCTACGTTCACGTAAGATTGTAGAAATATCAGGGATGGGTCCATAGAACTGTGATTTAGTTGGATGTTGCTTCCAAGATATGTTTAGTATAGCTTTCGGCATCCGATTCTAAGTTCCATCAAGCTTAGACTAAAGGGCTTTGCTTAATGTCCAGGCAGTGGTATTATACATTAAAACCGACTCTACAGTGGCGCAAAAGGATCTCCGTTTGAGGTTGTCTAGCGGATCAGATTTCCTCATTACATCCATTTTTATTCAAGGTGACCCAGGCTTTTGCTAGGCAAATTTTCATATCCAAAATAATTTCTACTGAAAACTGATGGGAATATTATTTTACTCGTCATATATTTTAACATTTACATAGTTTAACGTAAACGTTTTTGCAAATTCTTTAAATAAACTAGAATAGGTCTCTTTTGTTTGTCAATACAAATGTTCTTTAAGGAATACCACTATTTTGCTATTTATTGCAAATCAAATTACCACATATTTTAACACAGCCGCAATAAGGAAACATATTTTTATAACCAGCATTATAAGAATAAAACAATCAAAATAAATATGAGTTTGTCATATTGATATCATTTCAGTTTACGGAACTATTTAGAATTTATAACGTCCGAGTGTAGTTCCATCAAACATAGACTGAAGGGTTTTAGTTAATGTCCAAACTGTGGCACCATACGTTAAAATCAACTTTACAGTGGCGCAAAAGAATCTCCGTTTGAGGTTGTCTGGGAGATCAGATTTCTTCAAGGCGGCTCAGGATTTAGCTATGCGAATTTTCACATCATTTTCATTAGAATTTATTTTTCTTCCGAGGTATGTAAAAGATTCAACAGATTTTATTGCTTCACTGGAGACAGTTTGTATTGAGCCTTGCTTATTGAAGCCGATGAATTTAGTTTGGTAAAATAATGTACGGGTATTTATGTTGTGGAATAGAAAGAATTATTGTTTTTAAAACTCCTTTTTTACAACATAAATATACGTACATTATTTTACAAAGTTAAATAATATCAGGCCACCTATATAGTAGTTATGCTGGACAATATCTTTACAGATGAAGAGGAGACTTAAGACAACAAAGACGTGGTTCTACCGAAGAAGACTTGACGGAACATGTGAGATCAAGTGAGGCAAGTGAGGAGTAGGCAGCACCAGCCCAGATATAGCAGCAATACTCCATTTTTGATCTGGTCTGGCTCTTGTAAAGATAAAGTATAGCAAGGGGAATCAGATACCTACTGCAGCAATATAATGATCCGACCATCTTTAGCAATGGATCGTAAATATGAGTCCACCTGAAATCTGGAGTGAGCTTGATTCTCAATAGATGTTCAAGACAATGAGCTTTCTAGAGAGAAGACCCATCTATTATGGTAGTTAAAAGTGCAGGGTCGGCTAGGTTTCAATGGAACGTTACTAGTTTGGTTTTGGGCATATTGAATTTTACAAGCCAGTCCGTCGCGCATTGACCCACCAGGACTAGGTCAGTGGAGAGATGAACTGATAGTTTCTGGTCAACCAGATTTTTGAAGGTGCAACCAGATCTTTGGAGGTGCGGTCAGATCTTTGGAGGTGCGGTCAGATCTCTGGAAGTGCATCCAGATCCTTGGAAGTGCAGCCAGATCTTTGGAGGGGCAACACGATCATTGGAAGTGCATCCATATCTTTTGAAAGTGCAACTAGATCTTTGGAAATGCAGCCAGATCTTTGGAAGTGCAGCCAGGTCTTTGGAGATGTAATCAAATATTTGGAGGTGCAACCAGATCTTTGGAAGTGCAACCAGATCTTTGGAGGTGCAACTATATACTGCTGTATCCTCCGTATAAATATTCACTAAAGGATTGGAATATGTTCTTAGGCTGATCCTTAATATCGAAGAGTAGAATCTGCGTAGGACTGAGGGAAAACCCCGAGGAACGTCGGTATTGATCTCATGATTTTCCGATGTCTGTTCGTTAACAATGACGGTCAAGGACCTGCCTGTTAAATGGTACTTGATAATTGAACTTTTAAAAATCACTTTAAAAAATGTTGTTAAAATCCCCACCCGGGGGAGAGATCTTTCCTAAGGGAGGAAAGACCCCTGCGGCTTATGCTAATATTAATTTCAAACTACCCCAGCCGAAGCCAGTGAAAAATTAACTGAATTGAACTGTCATTTATTTCAACTTCATTTCTTTTTTACCCTTTTGCAACATGTCCTTGTTAATACATTTATTAATTGTTGGTCGTTTTAAATTCCATGACTTGTGTGCACCTTTTTTGCCCGGACTCGCATGAGTCTTCAAAATATTGTTTGCGGGACAAATAATACCAATTGTTATTTATACGGTGGAGCTAACACCGACATTCCTGAGTCTATCACGCCAGTCATCATGGTCCTGTATGAAGATCGTGTGGTCGCTAAAGTGGCATTCTGTCATAATATAGCTGGTCAATGTAGGTGGTTGCTGGGTCGTTAAGTTAAAATCTATGTTTTGCTTCGAGCACTTAATCAAAAAGATTCTCTTTTTAAGTGCCGGGTCCCTTCAGGATATTAGCGATCCTACTTTTCCCCCCTTTGTAGTTCTAAGTTCCCCTTATTATCCTTCCCCTTTCTTGTTTTTCTATCCATTTATACAAGCTTGTTATATGTTACTCGCTTTTTCTCCTCTGTTATTCTTGTCACTGTTTTTTAAAAAAATCGTGTTTTATTCGATGCTAACTGACAAGGATAAAGATTGATTTTAAAAATTCGCAGCGCCATAATGAATAAAATGTTAAAGGAATTATAGAAATGGCTTTAAAGTTTACACTTTATTGCTTCTGCAATCAGTTAACTGGAGCAGATTACTTCCAAGCCTAAAAATCTTCAGAGTTTAGGAAAATGAATTCTACACGAACTTGCGGACCGCATTTAATCGCTTATTGAACAATACAGAGAAACGTCATTTTGGAAGAAAGACACTCCCCGGCAATGAAAAAATAATTTATTACAAGATCAGTCAGTTAAGTGCTACATGTGATCATGTCTCTTTCGATTAATAACTGACTAGGCAGAAGATTTTCCTGCAATATGTTGCCGTTTCTTTCTGCGGTAGACTAGTTGTCACCCAAGGGTATAGAACTATATCTGTTCTGTTATTCAACTCGTAGCCGAAGAAGAAGAGATAGATTCGTACTTTTCCATATCTTCTCCCCCAACTATAGGTTGAATAGTATGACGTAAGATACTAAATGCAAAAAAAAAAAAAAAAAAGATTAAGCAAATTCAAAATAGTGCTCAGTATAATGTTAAAGAATGCGGAGGCTGAGCCAGGATGGTCAACAATTGGTCAGAATGCCTCTTGGGCGTGGTATTCTGGCTGTGATGGATTTCTTCTTTTTTTTCAAGTTTTGGATATATGTCCAAAATGGCGCGAAGTCAACAGAGGGTATCAGGAATTTTGAAGCGTCAATACGCTTCCCACACACAGGTTTGATAGACAGACTAAGACCACACACGGAGAGACGAACGGCATGCAGCCCTTAAAAGTTCACCCTCCCGCTGCCCTGTAGAATCCTTGCTGCCGCGACTGTACCCCTACTCCAATAAAACGAATAAGAAAAATAAACCGTCCATCGTTAATACTACCTATGAAATGGTATTTAGGTCCGGTGATAGAATCGCAAAAACTACAAAAGATTCTTCCAGAGAAAAAAAGAAGTCCATATTAATTTTTTTTTAGTCACAGATGTCGAGTTCGATATAACTAAAAGTTATATCTAAGGTGAATACAAACTAATATGTAAATCTTTAATTAAACACAGCATTTGTTTTGTTTTGTTCTTGAATTTATTCACACCGTTCTAACCTTCATGGCTGAGTGCCGCCATACCACAACCATTATGCAAGCCAACCTCCTTCCCTTCGCATTCCTTTGGTGACATGTAAGTTCCATCCGCGAAGCTTCTTCCCACTAAATGCTACTTTGTGAAATCGACACCCTAAAGCAGTGCTTTTCAAACTATCTGATATAGCGGAACGGCATTTTTTTTCTCTCAATGTGTCACGTAACTGTAATATTTCGTGGTTATTAATTTATACAGGAAACGATATATATAATGAATATAATAAAAGTTGACTATTTTTTATCTTCCGTTTATTTTGCAAAAAATAATTCAATATCAAAACATATAAAAAATAATAAAAAAATAAACAGTTTATTAAGACAAAAACAAAAATTATATAACCTTAATTTTTTCAAATGATTTCTTAGTATGGCCTGGACAATGACCGCGTACCGGCAGCGATCCGCGGACCACCGCTGCCCTAAAGGATACTTCCCCGATCACTACGATCTTAACCTGTTATATTCTCCACACATCCTCATAAATATTGCTTCTTACTCCGCAACACTTTACTTCGTGTGACTTTTGGGCTTTGTACAGGGTGAACGTCATTGTAAAAGAAACAAAGAATAAACATAGATTTTAAATATGTTTTAATCGGCTTCACTGCTGTCCATGATAAGAGAAACGAGAATATCATTTTCATCTATTTTGTCAGCGGAGTTGATATTTTCATATTCACCATTTTGTTTGCGATAAACGGCACCTGAGTTTAGTAGGGGGCGGAATGGTGTCGTTACTGCCTGCCGGTGACCGAGAAACTGAAGTTTTTTTTTTTTTTATATGCGGTTACTTTTTTTTTTTTTTTTTTTTTTTTTACGCTGCCGCTGCTCGAGAGATGTAATAGAAAACTGGAGACTTTTCAGCGATGAGGTAGCATCTTCTCTCCAGATTCGGATGACTTCTCTTTGTCCCTCCTTGGTGCACACTGCTAGCGGAGCGGCCATGTTTACATTGTAATAGCAGCAACAAAACTGGCTTCGATCACGTGACCACAATAGTACCAACTCTAAGCACGCCTTAGCAGAAGGCAGTGCGACAAACACAAAGATATACTATGGCCTGGGCCGGTGCTTCGACCGGGAGCAGGGGGCATTTTTGAGCCCCGTTTTGGCCTCTGTCATTTTTTTCAGTACTGTTTTATGGCCATATGCGAATATTTTTTTAATTTTTTTTTTTTAATCTGACGTTACATTGTCAGTCATCAACTAATAATGTACATCATGTATCTGCATGGCCGGTGCGCTGCGTGCTACACAGGAATCACCGACAAGATTGGAGCCCCAAAGGAATACGTTCAGTAGCGTCTTTTTTTTTTGCTTTTTGTACTTTTACTTTTTTCTACCTAAGTTATATTGTCAATCATCAACTATAATTAATCGACACTAAGGAGAAATTTTTTTTTTACTAATAGTAATACTAACCAGAAGTCCACAGCTAGTAATTAAATAACATTTCTAGTCCCTATTTTTACATTTCTAGAAAGATAAAACCGAGAAAATGATCGCTTAAAAATGTCTCAAGATTTCAGCAGATGAAAAATTTTCCCGAAAAATGAAATACTGTTTTTAAAACAAATTTTTAAGACGATCCCGTTTGTGTTGTGTTGGAATCTTTGTAAACCTTTTTTTTTTAGCGGAGATGCGTCAGGGATTAATCTTTATGGAAATGTACAAATTTGTGACATTTTTTCGAGTGAAATTTAGACATGAAAATATTGGTCATTATTAAAATAAAAGAAATTCTCATATTTTCTTTTAAAATCCGATTCATTATAAAATTAATGAATATGTACTGAAATTTTCATTTAAATTGGATAATTCCATGATTTTTGGTAATTTAAAAAAAAGCACTGCCCTTCCCCACAAATTTTTCTTTGTGGCCCCCAGGTTGAGAAACTTTGAAATCAATATGTAGTAAAGGGGGGATATCAAAGTTTTTTTGGGGGCTCTGGTTATGGCGGAAGTGCGCATAATTTTTGAGTTAATCTCGTCCTTAATATATCGTTTCTCTAATGATACAGTTCAAGTAAAAGCCAAGCTGTTTGCCGTTTAACGTGAATCCTGTTTTATTTCGACAATGTAGATCTGCGAGCCATCTGCGAAATCGTCTGTATGTGAGTACAGTAGTTGATAGCTCTAGGCACGTGGAATGTCAGAACACTAGATCTATGCGCCCAGTTAGAAAATATAAAACAGGAAATGATTATGTTAAATGTTGTTCTTAAGAAGAGAATGTCATGGACTGAACATGTGAGCAACGACGAAGTCCTGGTGAGAATGGATAAAAAGGTCACTTCTACTTAAAATCATTAAAAGGCAGTTGAAATTATACCTAGGGCGCATAATGAAGAAAGACGGCTTGGAGAATCTGGCGTTCACATGATATTGTAGAATCACAATCCCACCATTACATAAACACAGCACATAGAAATCATGCGACAAGCATTCATTGGTTGATCTCCTCAAAACTAGCTCGCTTATTAGTCAATTCCGACCAATCAGATATCCTGCACGCGAGGAATGAAATTTCCCGAGTTTTCGATCTGAGCCGGTCATGTGATACACAATCTTATATAAACAAAACACGAGTGGTTCTCTGCCTCTTTTAACTCTCTTTTTCGTCACGTTTGCATCTTAATCCTTGCTGCCAAGATGTAATCTTCAAGAACTCCCGTCTTAACCATGCAGTCAGACGTTTAAGAACATTACCATTTCACGCAAGTACGAACTCTAAAATCTCTTCTGAACTCTTACCAACTTTACCAATCCACAATTTCTAACATGCTAAAAGAACTTCATTCTTCTAAACTACAGTTTAATAATTACTTTATCTTTATGAGCTCAGATGCAAATATTTCCAAATCTAAGAGACATAACTCTATCAAACTTTCAGCTTATATGCATGTACACCAAACACTAATAAATTCAATTGTTATGTTTTGAAATCATTACATTCTGTTTTGTATTTTATACTATGTGCTATTTTACGTCAAATATAAATTGCATTGCTTCCACACATTGTCCTTAATAGCCTTTCCTAGCCAAAGTTAAATATATGTAGTACACACCCTTACATAATGGTGACAGGCCTCTACAATATAGTGAAAGAAAGTGGGACAGAGGATAACATTGAATAATCTACCTAACGAGCTTGTGTTGGCACAACAGGGATCAGGAGAGATATACTGAAAAGACAAAATTTACTATGAGCAACAAAGAACAGGAAATTATAGTACATGAAAGAAGAAGGGGCATTGATTATGTCTAAGCCAGAGGTTCCCAACCTTTTCTCAATCAGCGCCCCCTTTAGGCAGAAACTTTTTGTCAACGGCCCCTATCAAATTAAATTTCGAATATTATATTGAATTCATCTTTCATGGCAAGATAACACTTAGGTTTTAGTGCAAATATAATGTTAATACTACTTTCATTTCTATTAGAAATGCCAATGATTAAAATCCGAAAAAAAAACTTTTATTTGATAGCTTATCTCAATATTTTCAATGCGATTGTTGACTTTGGTGCTTACTGGCTAAGGCTCTTAATCTAGGTTCCATGATTCTTGGAAGTAATCGTAAATCACCTTGTTTTGTAATTTGCATGTGGTTTCTTTGTTTAGTAAGAAGCTCTGCGTTGAAACCACATTCAGCCATATTGGAAGTTGAAAAAGCAACGAAGAAAAGTTTGATAGCTTTCCACAGCATTTTATGAAATTTTCTTTTGTAGCCAATATTGAATAATTTTTGAAAATCTGTAAAAAAATGGATACATGTTCACCCTCCCCCCCAAATGAAATAAAAAAAAACTCCCAGTGCCCCCTTTCAACATAACAGAACACACAAGGGGGCGATATCGCCTACTTTGGGAAACACTGGTCTTAACCGTATACTAAAAAGAACGACTGAAAAATATACTTCGATTATTCTCTAAGAATTTGAGATATCTGACAGGCTTATGTTATATAGACGGCCAGTATGGATGACTATTTAGCGTCAGACATATCTGTTGCCAAAGTAGAGGTAGCAAGCGATGTTTATGCTCAGGGGTTATCTGTTGCATTTCATTTTCACAAATACTGTTGGGAAATTTATGAAGCCATCTCTTCTGCCCTCCAGCTATAGGTTAAATAACAGACTAAACTTGACTCACTCACCTTGTAAGAAACTAAATTTGAAAGCTGTAGAGAAGGCAATGGGAAACTACTACACCTTCCCAAGAATGTATAGCAATTCACAAATAATAAAGAAAGCAAAGTTGTGGAGAGTCATGATCACCTACACTCTGATGGGACATAGAATTTAAAGAGAAATAGACTATCAGTATGTGTACGTACTCTACAGCCATCGCACTGAAATATGAAATGCAAATGGGGTTGGAATGTGGGACTAATACAGGGTGCGATGGGTAAATGGTCGTCTAAATTACGCAAAAATGAAAATAACACTAACATTTCATTTTAACAGATATATTTACCAAAATTACACAAAAATATCTTGAAATACTAAAGAGTAAATTTAGTCAATAAAATCGACATCGGCTTCAACCACGGCCTCCAGAGGACTTCGGAATCTCCTGCAACTCTTCTGGACGATCTCCTTGTTTAAGTTGGTGAATGCTGTCAGAAATCTTGCCTTTAATTCATCTTTGATGTTACAAGGAATTTTGTCGGTCTCTTACTCAACTGCGCCCCATATATATTCATCTAGGGGGGTTGCAGTCGGGGAAGTTATGTGGCCAGATGTAAGGGGTGATATGGTCGCAGATATTGACTGACAGACATGACTGGGTTCTCCTCCTGCTTGTGTGGACTTGTGCAGAGTCCTTTTGCCAGACATAGGGTCTTCCAGCAGCCATCCTCTTCACCCAGGGTAGCAATACCTCCTCAAGGCACTTTTTGTAGGCATCCGTGCTGAGTCTGAGGCCCTGTGGGAAGATGAATGGAGACATAACATCACTATCACTAGTGATCACTCCAAACAACTTTGTAATCACCATTAGACTCATCCAACTCTTTTCAAATCCTCTGCACTCTTCTCAGATTGACACCCAAACACTATGAAATGTTTATGTTGGAGCTACCGATGTGAATGCCATTTCCAAATTTCTGGCGGAGTGAATTGCGTCACGATGTTCTTTTTCTCACAGACGTTGTCCAACTGACCCTACTGTACTGTGCATTGACAAAATCAAAAACAAACAACACGCATGCGCGAAATTAAAAATATAAAATGGCGACAATATGCCATCACATACAGCAATATTTCAAGCTCTTCAGAAACACCCGTTTCCCATGAACACGTCTATCCACACAGTTGATAATAAGTAAGCATATTTGCAGCTATAAGTCTGTATATTGATTTCTGACGTTTCTTTTTTTCATCTTATATCAGTATACCTATAAAATTAACGTCTGAGCCGACTTAATTGCAAGAAAACCCGGGAATGCAATTAAAGTGGTAGATTCATTTAAAATCCAATTTTGATGTTATTTATAGACTACCTCGATTTATGATATGCTGCACTTAGATATGGGCAGAAAACCAGCAATAACGTGAGAATAATCGAATCCGAATCTCTTGTATGTTGGAGCAGAAATAATTGTTAAATGAACCAAAATTGGAACGGCAGGCAAAAACAAAGCAAAATAAAACAAACAATTATGATTAATTCTGACATATTTTCTTTATAAGAAGCGATGAGTTTAGTCGACTGTGAATAAAGCAGCAAGCAATTACGTTCAGCTTGACAATTATTATCGGAGTAATTTTGATTTTCACGGGCTAACGCGGTACTTGAGGCCTTGTGCCATACTAAGATAAACGAAGTAAATACGCAGGACCAATGGTTAGTGAGTTCATTTTACGTGCTTCTTGCTGCCGTACATGATCTACAGAGTTTTCCACTTTTTCGCATTATTTTCGTTTTCATTCGCCATAATAGCGACATCAGTTATTTGACATTGCTCATCCCCCTTTCGGGCAGTAGAACCAGAGTTGGTTAACTCGCTCGTATTCTATTTTTTAATATTTATTTATTCTTTAGTATTTATTTAATTAAGTTTCAATTAAGAATCAGGAAGGACAATTATGAACTAAAAATGTATGTACACATTTCTGGGATAACACACTCGCGCGCACGCACACACAGATGCACACATACACATGCACATAATAAGTGCGAATGTCAGTGTGCCACATTTTTTTTAAACTTTAGTTCTAGAGGCCGTAGCCCAACTTATCAGACCATTTTGGAATAAGACCGACTCTGTTAGCAAGTTAAAAACATCTCGGGTCCGGACCTGCAATCCTGAAATTTGGGATTCCTAACTTTTCATTACTGCGATTGTTTTCGGCGATATTTTTACGTGATTTTTTGCGACTAATTTTTTTTGTCCGATAACATTTTTTTATAACTTGGAAATAAATTTGCGAATAATCAAAATTAGCTGCAAAATCAAGCGAACGTCACCCATGAAATAAAAGTAATTTTTTGTACGGAAGATAAACCTACGTACATCAAATTGTCTTTAAATTAAGTGGCAGCAGAAGAATTATCGTTGAACTTTTAAAAGGTGAACTTAAATATTAATGCAATACTGAAATGTAGCGATCAGTTTTGAGTTCTTCCGTAGTTTATTGTTGTCTATCGCATCTGCTCCCTACTTATTGCGATGAAGGCCCAATAAAGAGCCCTCTACAGGAACTAGCTTAAATGTCGCCTTTTAAAAGAGTCTCTCTCTCTCTCTCTCTCTCTCTCTCTCTATATATATATATATATATATATATATATAGTTAATATTAGTGGTAAATATACACATACATATGCAAAATATATAAATATATATGCATAGGTACATACACATACATGTATATTTTTTGAATAAAAATTCAAGAGGATAGAATCCAGGTAGAACTCAATGTCCAGGACAGAGTAAGGATATGATAAAAAGGTTTAAAACACTAATATTCCATGACCATGACCATGGAATATTAGTGTTTAAGTTTTTTTTTTATATATATATATATATATATATATATATATATATATATATATATATATATATATATATATGTGTGTGTGTGTATGAGGTAAGTCAAAATTATCTGAACTTGAGCCATAATATATATTTATTTAGGTTTGTCACACTGCCTTATGCTCATGCGTGTTTATAATTGGTACTATGGTCAAAGTTTGAGATTGAACGCGTCAGTTTTCTTGTTGCGCTTACAGTGTAAACATAGCCGCACCGCTAGCAGTGTGCACGAAAGCGGAACAAGGAGCAGTGATCCGAGTCTGCAGAGAACCTGATCGATGATAACTCGCCAGTTCTCCATTACCCTCTCTCGAGGAAAAAAGAGCAGCTATCTGATTTCTCCGGTCGGAAGCTTTGTCAGGGGCTGAAATTCATCGGAAGCATTTAACACAACACGGCAGCTGTGCACTACCGTGTAAGAGTGGGTATGATGAGATCGAGAATTTTAAAAGTGGCCGAAGTAGCGTGGTGCACAAAGAAGGACGTCTCTCAACATACACCTATTAGTATGCTGGTATCTGCCACACAGAGTTTACCGACTATTTTGTGTTAGGAAGAATAACGTGTTTTAGCCTTCCAGTGGTACACCTATACTAATATTAGCATTAGTGTAGCCATTGATACACTAACACTGAATACGAATATAGAAAGACGACATACACGAGTGTAACAAACAAAACATTTAATAAGGCAAATAACTTACCTACATATATTCAAAAGATTGATATTATCTCCCAAAACAAATGATTGTCCATATTGTTCCAAAGGAACGAGGAGGTTTACAGAACGAGAACAAAGAAATAACATACCAACTTTATGGCCTTGGATCGTCCGCAGATAAGTGAATAGAAAGTACTTTTTTCTTTCGCTAGGCTGTGAACATGTTGACCAGTTTCCACGTGTGTGAACACCCTGGCGGTCAGGAAGGTAAAGAGGCTGTTCCTCCAAAAAACGGAAGCAAAGACAAAAAAAAAAAAGGGGAACAGGAGAGTTCTACCCTCTAAAGGGGCCAAACTCCCATAAGCTCAACCCAAGGGAAAACAACTGTGTTCTCCCTACACACATATGACGAGAAGATTCAGCAATCATGAGAGATGGTAATAGCAAGCCGATGAGTTATCATCGACGATTCGGATCACTGCTCCTTGTCCTGCTTTGGTGCATACTGCTAGCGGTACGGCCATGTTTACACTGTAACAGCAGCAAGAAAATGACTAGATGAAGCTCAAACGTCGATCACGTGACCACAATAGTACCATATATAAGCATGACATGAGCAGAAAGCAGTGTGACAAACTTAAAGATATCTTATGGCGAAAGTGTGTATAAATTGACTTACACTCGTATATATATATATATATATATATATATATAACAGTAATACAAATCAATAAAAAGTCATAGAAAACCTGTTCAAAGGACACATCAGTGATACGTGCGATTGAGTGAAGTATACTAGTGGCGTAATCTATGTGTACTTACGTACACATAGATTTGTCTAAAAAACACATTTGAATTGATAACGAACAAACATCCATACATCAACATTCGCGTACAGTACCTACTTGTTCATATATATACAGTGTAACCCGGATATAAGAGACCCGGATATAAGAGAAACCCGGATAAAAGAGAGATTTTCTCTGGTCCCAAATTAGAGCCTGTGTTAATGTAAACAAAATAGACCAAACCCTGATATGAGAAACTCGGATATAAGAGACTTCTTCTCCGGTCCTGACAACTCTCTTATCTCCGGGTTACACTGTATATATATATATATATATATATATATATATATATATATATATATATATATATATAATCTTTTATATATATTTTTATATAAAAGATTGCATTTTGCCTCCTCCAACCAAAAAGAAAGAAAAAAGAAAAGAAAGAAAAAATGGTCAACCAGAGTAATTGTGTAAAAGTTTTAAAGCAATCTTTGTAATTATTGTGTTCGGTAGCAAGAGATAGAGCATTATTATTATTATTATTACTAATACTACTACTATTACTACCAGTACGACTACTATTATTACTACTACTGCTATTAATAATATATCTACTTATCTTTTGTCTACTCTAAGTTTCGCAGCATTACTTTGACACCTCAGGGTGATTTGATAGTATAATTTTGCAATCATATCTCATGATGACTGAATATAATTCTGCAAAACTGTAAATACAGACAAAGATAAATCAAGATATTTTATTTTATTATATATATTGTACATTTGAACAGCAATTATTTTTTT
>CAHIKZ030000411.1:372500-415000 GCA_903632075.3 Acanthosepion pharaonis
TTGCGAGTGTTTGCATATCTTTCCCGCCCATCAGCGGATTTACAAATTTTCCCGCAACGTGTCATGAACTCTTAGTACTTTTTTTTGATCATTTCACCCCAAGCAAGGCAATAAATCCACTAGGACTCAAGAGGTTACTGAGTGTTAGAGAATATGAGAAAAACTATTATTAAGGAGAGAGGACAATAAAAGAACAAGAATTAAGAAGATAAAAGATAACGATTGACATTGCATTTAAATTTTTGAAGATCAAAGATGACTAGGAAACGAGTAGCCGGAAGAGAGTTCCACAAGCGAGAAATACGATAGAAGAAACTGTTAGCATAGAACTTACGGTTGCATTTAGCCATTTCAACTGTAAAAATGATGAAACCTTGTTGCCAGTCTACTACTGCGCTTAAATTCATAAAGTTTAGGTACCATAGAGGATAGTTCATCAGAACATTACCATGAAAGTATTTATAGAAAAGCCGCAGGGAAGCTACGTTAAGGTGGTGGGAAAGAGACTGAAGCCGAGATGCCAAGTCAGCACCAGTAATATTGCAGATTCTTTGCATTTTATCAAGGACCTCTAAACATATAGCAGGAGAACCAGACCCGATGTGGCATCAATATTTAAAGCAAGAGCGTATGGACAAGGACTTAATGCCATTTTGTAGATGATCGATGCTCCGATATGATGATGACTCTTCATATGACTTAATTTTCCTGCTAAGCAAAGCCTCCCACTAACATCACAAGTGGTGCCATGGCTGTTACCTATATGGTCTGAAGTTTTACACCAAAACTCTTTCGGATATTTCTTTTCAGCTTTTCCTTTATAAACTCTCGCAAGCAAACTTGCCATAACGCGTCTTCTTCACCGGGACTTACGATCATTTATTTGCCTATAACTCACTGTCATATATACTGATGTCTTCAAGTGTCATTGATTCTTACGATTCTGTCTCTTACCATTAGTAAGTTCATCATACGAAAGCTGCGTTGGAATCTGTTGTCGCTCATGTGAACAGCATGACCATCCAACAAAACATATATTTCAGCATTATTGCTTCAATGCTGCCGTTCTGACTTCGATCAAGCACTTCTACCCAGTTGTCACGCATTCTCCAGTTAATTCCAAGTAGACCACGCAAGCGTTGTTGGGGAAAGCGCTGTAGCTGCTTCAAGTGAGCTATAAATAATCCATGTTTCACATGCATATAATAACGACTTTAAGATAAACACAATGTCCATTGATCTTAGTCACTTTCGAAATTCCTTCCTGTTGCTGTAACCGAATGCATTACTGGCCTTTTGAAATTTTGTAACTTCAATGTTCAGTGAATATGTTCTCGATAGGATACATACATACATATACCGTTTTTCGGGTGCGTAGGTCGATAGACGTAATACACACTGATTAAAAAAACAAAAACAAAGAAAAACGAAACATTCTTTTCAAACACGAGTATCCATTAACAAATAACCTTTAAAATAATACATGCATATCTATAGTATATATATATATCTATATATATATATATATATATATATATATATATATATATATTGATAGATATTGAGTTTGATAGACCCTGGGTTTCACAAACTCACATCTATCCAACCAAATATGTTAGCTCTATCTCTGATATTGAGCGCTTTTAATAAGTACCATATATATAATATATAAATAATTATACATATATATATTTATTTATATTTATATACACTTTTCACATATATATATATATATATATATATATATATATATATATATATATATATATATATATATATATATATATATATATATATATTGGTGAACTGTCGGGCTCGATAATGACATTTATGTGCAGGGTGAACTCGAAAGTGACTGTAGAGTTCAATGAAGGAATGGAAAAGACGCCTGCAATACGGACAGGAAACTGGCTTGGGGGTTCGATCCTGTCCGCACTCTTCAATCAGCTTGGTGGCTCTTCCAGTGTGGGCCATATGTTGGCCTTGATACAGTATTTGAAACGTTTCCATGGCCTATGATGGTTTTGTATTCACTTAGAGAGCACGCCATATGGAAGTTACACACACACACACACACACACACACACACACACACACACACACACACATATATATATTCCGTATATTTTGGCAGCATATTTTCATTTAGACATGTGTGATTAAACAATTTATACATGTTGTATTTGTTTATTTTCAATAATATCCTTTCGTAATAACGTATAAGCTTTGTTGTTTCATGATTAAAGATAGCAAGCAAAGTACCATGATTGTATTTATTCATTTTTATTTTTCCGAGTACTTTCGATATACTCTAATATCATCTTCAATGTTATGATGTCTAAGACAAATTGTTGTGGTTAAACCGTTAACACTTCCGGTCATGCGCAATGTCACAAACAGTGATTTTAATATTTTTTCCATGTTTGTAAAAATTAGAGCGAAACGATACTCACATGGGCCAACAAGGGTGACTGCCTACATCGTCATGATGATGGTGACTGAATATACGGCTTTTTACCTTGTGTCCAAGCGTCGACCTGGGGAGTAATCATCGGCCAATCCTCGGCCCCCACCTGTCACTGGGCTAGATGATGTTTTTTTCGAAAGAGGAGATGGAATGGCGAAAAACAATTCCGCTTTCAGACAATATATCAAACAAAAGGATACTGTCACAACATCGTTAGGATACTGACGAGACCCCCTCGCATCTAGTCAAAGACATTCAATTTTCCATCTTTCTAGTTTTTTTTTTTCTTTAACATTTCGGACCGGGATTTCTTACTAAATTATCAAATAAGTAGAATTATTGGGACAAAATGCCTTTCAGTAGGGAGGAGGGGGAGGGAAAAAAATAAAAATAAAAAAAAAAAAAAAAATAAAAATGAAAAATGTAAATGCATTCAGCTAGAGCGAAACGATACTCACATGGGCCAACAAGTGGGTGACTGTCTACATCGTCATGATGATGGTGACTGAATATACGAGTATCTTGTGTCCAAGCGTCGACCTGGTGGGAGGGAGGAATCATCGGCCAAACTTGGACTTGGGAGATATGCTTCAATAAGGTTTGGAAAGAGGAGATAGAATGGCGAAAAACAATTCCGCTTTCAGACAATATATCAAGCAAAAAGATACTGTCACAACATCGTTAGGATACTGACGAGACACCCTCGCATCTAGTCAAAGACATTCAATTTTCCATTTTTCTAGTTTTTTTCTTTGTTAACATTTTGGACCGGGATTTCTTACTAAACTATCAAATAAGTAGAATCATTGGGACAAAATGCCTTTCAGTGGGGAGGGAGGAGGAGGGAAAAATAAAAAAATTTAAAAACGAAAAAAAAAAAAAATAAAAATAAAAAATATAAAAAATGAAAATGAAAAGAGCGAAACGATACTCACATGGGCCAACTTGTTTGTTTGTTTTTTTTAACTATTTAGTTTAACATAGATATTTCTGAAGAACTATATACTATAAGCATTTCAAAACATTTGAACTATATTCATAAGTGTTTTCATTTTTTAATAAAGATAGTTTCAAGAATCTGTAGTTTCTGTTCATTACGTTTTTGGCGAAGTATACAGATATTGTCGACTGATCTTCTTCTAAGTTGTGAATGTGGACAGGAATATTTTTGCAGATGTTGTACAATGGACGATGAATCATTCATGTTTAGAGTGAGCCGTCTTGATAACGTAATCTCTATCTATAAAAGGCAGGATGTGTGTGTGTGTGTGTGTGTGTGTATGTAACGAATGCATGGCCGCAATTTTCGATGGATTTGCACCAAAATTTACATGCACATGCTCCAAGTTAGCGAGAAGGCCAAGACCGACTTTGCATTTCCCAACTCCCATCGATAGTAGAAATAATCGATTTTTTCATTCTTCTACAGAAGTTTTCATGTAGTTTTCGGCTATTTCCTACTGGCCAGAGTGAGACCCTATAACTGGCTACCACGAATAGGCAGGAAGATTCTATTGGCCAGCGTGAGAGCCAACAGCTGACTGACACGAATGTTAACTAGCATGCTAGCATGCAAAAAAAAATCGATAGCTGCATTCGTCACAAGTGGGAAAAATTTAAATCTGCATGACACTTTACTCCAATTGGCTCATTCACTTGCTTAAACTCAATGTTGATTCTGATTCCGCAGAACTGGATTGGGTGTGAAAAAGTATTTGTTGTTAACATTCTTTTTTCATTCGGTTTTTCCAGTTACGAGTCCTTTTTTTAAAGCTGATCGTTTTGTGTTCATTTTGTTTAGTTCTCTTTTTCGTAACAGATTTAATGTTTAGTATAGAGCTTAGAAAAAAATTCGCAGCGTGAGATAGGCAAGAAGTAAGGCATGTAGCAACATCAGCACGGCAAAGGGCATTCTTTTAAAGGCAAGGAAGGGCAAAAATATTTTAAGTCAAGTGATAGCGATTGCTGTATGAGTCGTACGATTTTTGAGTCAAGCACGGGCAACGCCGGGCCATGCTGCTAGTTGTAGAATAAACAACATATGCATTACATTTCAGGAAAATAAACAAACACGTGTCTAAGTTATTTAATCAGGCATGTTTAAATGAATATATATATATATATAAAAGTGAACATAGAAGTCAACACTTAGAGGCGACAGTCTGTTTCATGCTATATGCAATCGTCATGCCGAAACAGACTGTCGCCTCTGAGTGTTGACTTCTATGTTCACTTTTATATTTACACACGCTCTATCTCTGATATTGAACACTTTATCCCATAAATATAGCACACCTTAAGACTATATTTCTTCATATATATATATATTCACAGACTATCCATGTTTGTTTTTGTCAGTGTGTCTGCTCATATCTATCTATCTATCTATCTATCTATCTATCTATCTATCTATCTCAATAGTACTTCCACTACCTTACAACATATGTCAGCAAGAGACAGCGACTGTGATATGATTCTGCCAAAATCGTATCGACCATGATCGAGTACTTTTAAATAGAAGCAAAATAACCTTGAAGGAACAATAAGAAGTGTGTTGTTCCAATATGTACAACATTATTGGGACTGAAACATCATCTATCACAGCAGATAATGGGCGCTCGGAAAGCTATTCTGATTTCATGTACATGCTAATACTCCTGTAAAATCTTTCGATGTTCTCGAATCGAGTTTATGGAACCAAGTAACTAACCTACCACAAGTTTCATAACTGCTTATAAATTATCTTGGGTACAAACGAGAATCGATTATTTGCAGGTGAGACGTCTGCGATAAATTTTGGATAAATTTGGCCTCGGAATTTATTTTCTATTCGTTATTAGAGGTAATCTTCTTCTGTCTAGCAGAAAGCGGTTGGGAAGCATACAAATGATTCTTCTGATGACTCTTTAACGCATGATCATATTCAAAGATTTTCCAAAACTGCTTACAAACGCAGTCGAATAAATATCATAGATCTTGTCTTTTTTGTATTTAATTGTCATTCAAAGGCAAGACTACTCCCTCTTTCCATTTCCTTTTGGTAAATAAACGAGGGGTGCTGAAAAAATTCTCGGCCCACTTCCCAAAATTTAAACAATTGACCAATTTTTCATCATCCATTATGCACTTATACACACACACACACACACACACACACATATATATATTTATAAAACGCTTAAAAATTAGCATTAACAACAATAACAGTATATGTTTAGAAAACTGGAAGTTAGAATGGCTACAATTGAAAGGAAGGAGGAAAAAGAAAGAAAAGGTAAAAATATTAATAAGGAGCGTGTAAAGTGAAATAAAAAAAAGAAAACGGCGAAAAGGACAAATAACCACGACATTATACACGAACGCACATACGCGCAGATGTGCGCATGGGCACACGCGCGCGAACGCACACGTAAACTATGAAAAAAAAAAACTTGCACCGATGAAAAGCGCATATTATAAAGAAAACTAGAGTAGTATAAGCTTATATACGTAGCCGAAGTAATTCCAGGAGTGTCCGTCTATGAATATCTGGAGTCGAGATGCTGCAGGTAACATCAATCAGCAAAGTGACAAACTTTTTACTTGTATTAATTCTCTCTCTTTCTCTCTCCATATATACGAAACTCTGGAGTCGGGATGCTGCAGGTAACATCAATCAGCAAAGTGACAAACTTTTTACTTGTATTAATTCTCTCTTTCTCTCCATATATATATATATATATATATATATATATATGTAAGCAAATATATGGATAGAGATCCGACAGTATGAAGAAAAATATACGGAAAAACAAACAAAAATCCTAATATGCAATTATTAACCTTAAAACAGCATAATTGCATATTAGGATTTTTGTTTGTTTTTCTGTATATTTTTCTTCATATATATATATATATATATATATATATATATATGTACAAACAAGTTTAATTGAATTCAACCGACATTGTCCGAAATTCAAGAGCCATGTAGTATCTGTGTGGGAAAAGATTCCGTTCCCTAAATCAAATCTGAATTTCAAATGTAAGGTTCTAAAAATACCAGATAAGAACGTCGAAGCTCTAGGTATCTCAAAAGCGTTCGATAGGTTGTGACATGCTGGTCTTCTCCACAAGTTCAATGGCTACTGTGTCTCTGGACAAATACTTAGCGTAATCCAATCGATCCTTACAAATCGCGTAATGAAAGTCGCCTTGAACCTATCCTTAGACCTACACAGATTCTGATCTTCGTCAACGACCTTCCCGATGTCATCAGTTCCCAACAAGGAATTTATGCAGATGAACCAACTGTTTACACCTGTCCGACAAAGAAAAACTGACAAGTGCTCTAGAAAAGGTCCTCCAATCAGTGGTTAACTGGGGCAAGGAATGGCTTGTAAATTTTAACGCCTTAAAAACAAAACAGCTATCATTTAATAACCAAAGAGCCTTTCCTGCCTGTCATCAAAATGACTGATCCTAAACTCCAGGAGAACAACACTTTGTGCATTTTTGGGCTCGTTTTTTCCACTGATGTGAAGTGGAATGATTATATTTATTGAATAAAGTGTTAGGTCTACTGCAACGAAACTTGGTTCACTGTGCCGTATCAAATAATTTTTCTTGTCAGAATACATCTTGCACATTTACAAATCTACCATTTGCCCGTGTATTGAACACTGATGCCATATCTCAGGAGTGGCCAACCTTTTGATTCCATGCGCCAATATTTTGTACGATTAATTTAAATGCGCCACACAAACATTCACTTCCTTTCAGTACGTGTTGTAATATGGACATATTTTAAAGTTATAATAAAATCTATTTATTTGAAAAATATATGCTTATGACCAGGGGTGTATCCTTTTAGCACTTTCGCAAAAGACGTGCAGTAAATATAAAATCACTGAAATGAATGAGTAGAAGTGGCTCAGTTTCTTTTCATCAAAAGGATGCAATGCGCCACTTGTAAGCATCCAATGCGCCACTTATGGCGCATGCGCCACAGGTTGGCCATCCTTGCCATATCTGGTCTGGTGTTCCTACTATATATTTCGAGATTCTCAACAAATTTAAAGATGTAATAATCCTGACATGGCATCGCGACTTCAACCATTTTCTCAGAGACGTTTTGTGGCTTCCCTCTGTCTTTTTGACAAATATTTTCATGGCAACTGCTCTAATGAGCCTTTTTCCTTAGTGCATGAATTTGAGCGTGCTGCTAGATTGGCAACTAGATTTCACCGTTTTACTGATGAACTAGTTAAATGCAACTGTCTGTTATATTCTAATAGTTTATTGCACTTCTCGCCTGTGGAACTCCATTCCGATTTCCAATTTAAATGCAACCTCAATCGCCATCTTCTATCTTCCTGTATCCTATTCCTGTATTGTCATTTTCCTCACTTCTCCTCACTAAAGTCTTCTTAGTCTTTTTCACTCACTGTAACTCTCCACGCATCCCAGTGGCTTTGTCGTCTTGCTTAAAAACAAAACAAAACAAACTAGGATATAGCTAATAAATCTTTTATCTACGATACTGACAATATTTATTTCCTGATAATAATCGAGAAAGTCGAAAATGCTAAAACAAAAACAGATCAAAAACATGAAATTTGGACCGTTTATCCACAGTTTCGATTTGGATGTGCAACAAATTATTGGAAAATGGGAAAATACGATAAAAATTAAATTAAGATGTTGTTACTTGAGATTAATACAACTTGTTTAAATTAATTTTTGCTAAAAATGAATGGAAATAAAATATGGGTCAAATATAAAAGTGAATCCGACAGAATGATAGGATAAGGAACAAATAGGACACATTTATAAATTTAGCATATTTCGCTTTTATTTAAGCTTCATCAGAAAGAAATATGAAGAAGAAAAGAAAATTCTAGTATTTTTTATTTGCGTGAATTTCGTTGGTTAAGTAGATCTCATGTGTATTTGTCTTGTCATGTAGCGTTCGTGTGTATAGTTCTTGTGTTTGTATTAATTCAAGTTGGCCTATGCGTGCCTGTGCGTGTGTGTACGTGCGCCTTTGTTATTATATGTATACAAGATTAATTTTTACTGTAGAAATGCATTGAAAATCAAGGAGAAAGGGAATGTTAGAAATCATGAATTAATACAGCATTACGAAGAGAATAAGTCTATTATTGTATGTATAATAGATATTATACTTTTTACTATAGAAATGCATTGGAAACAAAGAAGAACGGTATAGTCAGTGGCCATGGAATAATACAAGTGTTACTGACATAATAGGAATGTCATATGTAAAACGATACAAAATTTACAATAGAAATATATTGAAAATAAGCAAGAATGAGTTAGTGGTCAGGAATTAACGCGAGTGTTACTCAGAGGTTCTATCTATTTATGCATAATAGATAAATATTTATTATAGGAATGGTGCATTGAAACTCAGGACGAAAGGGATTTCTAGGGATCAGGAATCAAGCTGAGATAATAAAAATATTATTAGCATAATAGATGAATATTTACTATAAAAATGCATTGAAACTAGATTTAATAGTAATAGACATTATTGGTAGCAAACCCGTAGATGAAAATAAATAAATATTCTATTTAATAAATAAACAGAATGTCTACTCAAATACGAGTAACCACTAAAAATAATCTTTAAGTTATTAATAAAAATCTGTCCGATTAATAAATGAAAAATCCATTCCCTTTCTTTACAAATTGCTTTGTTTACGTTAAGGTACAAACTTGAACAGAGGTGTTTATTTCAAGAGTTAGAGAAAAATCTGTTTAAAGGCACTATTAACTTTGCTTGGTCGTGACGCACTCTGTAGCCGAGAGATCAAAGCACGTGAGATCTTATGACGGTTTCCCCAAGGGAAGCGCAGGTTCGAATTTTGCCGACGAGCGCTTATTTTTCACTTAATATTCAGGCTGGTAGACGAAAATAATAAATATACTGTTTATTAAACAAACAGAGCGTTTACTCAAATTTGAGTATTTACTAAAAATAGGGTTAAGTAATACATATATATATATATATATATATATATATATATATGATAAAGATGTCTATATATTTTTTTCATTTATATTACATTAGATTTTTTTCTGTGTTAAGCCTACTTATGTTTATTTATAAAATGGCGGTGCTTAGTTTAGCGAACAGCGAGTATCGAAAATAAAGATTCTTAACCGGACATGTTAGGACGCAGAACATCATATCAGCAAAAGTCGTTTGTGTTAGTGAACTTTCGTTTGTTAAACGATTTCTTTCGACGTTAAAAACAAGGACATTGTACGCCCAGACATGATGCCGTTATCCCAGACAGGAAGTAACATCTGTTTTCTAATACAGAACATGTACAACAGGTTGAGCAGTTGCTTTTAGACCATGCTACTACTGAGATATTTTACAAGCATTGTAATAGTCGTTCTTCGTTTTTAGATAATTTTATGATTGCTTAAATTTTTTCATTTTTATTTTCTGTGAAATGTGAGATGAGACATAACTGGAGATTTTATATAACTTTGGCTGATGAGGAATTGTCTTTTCTTTTCAAACCGTTTGAAGTCTTTGCGTTCATCATTTTTAGTTTGATGCTTTGGCTTTGTGGCAATTGGCGGTAATGAGCGAAACTACATGTGGCGCAGCTTATTTTATATTCAATTTCCCTCATCTTCTATACTAAATTTGTTATATCTGATCCATACGATGAGGTATTTGAAATATTTAGTATTTACTAATTCCAACTCCTGAATGTTAATCTTATTTATTCAGTCAATATATATGCTTTATTTATTAATTCTATAGGCCTAATTATAAAGAGGTATTTTAATTTTTTTCTCAAAATTAAATTAGACAATTTTGTAGATGTAATCTCTAAACTGATGCAGTTAATTTCGAATATCATCGAATTTGATTTCGCAAAGAGCTGGCTTTTTAGATAATATTGGCCCCAGAAGATAACCCCAGTGTGCGATGCCATTTGGGGTGTACATGAAAGCCTTACCGCAGTTTGTTAACCTAAACCTTGTAAGGGAAATTGGGTAGAGAAAACTGTTCAGAAATCGTCAAAGGTTGTGCTAGAATAAAGTCACAAGTCATCGTGGCCGAGGGTTTGAGCGTACTGGCCTTGTTCAACTACTGATCACGCCAGATTATGCGTTCTCTCCCAAAAACTGTAACTAAGGACCGCTCAGCGTAGCTGCAGTATAAACCACCGGTTGATTCAGTAGGTATTGAACAGATGCAAATGTGCCTGAGCGGGGATCTGCAACAGGTATTATCTAGCGACTTTAGTAGACGAGTGGATTCAAAAAATGCAGTCTGACATTATTTCCGGTTCACATTCCTCGGCGGATTTTGAACTTAGAGGTTTTGGTTTAGAGGTTTTTGAAACAATAAACATTGCCGAAAGGTGAAAAGAGTTAAAATAAAAAACAGTGTCATAGGAAAAACTGTCCTTCTGACACTCAGTTTTTTTTTTTTCGGACACGAAATGTCATACCTGAACGTACCTATTCTATTATTAATAGACTCTCCCACACATAATAAGTAGTAGTAGTAGTAGTAGTAGCGGTCGCCAGTTGAGCTCAGTGGTGTTGAATGAGTCAGTCGATGTCGGACATTGAAGTATCAACCATCACAACTAGATTGCTGCGTCATTAACTTTTATTTCAAGTTCCTAACGTTTTGTACGTCGAACCTAATTTAGGACGACTTATTGAAATACAAGCCTCCCCTGTGAAAACAACTCTACAACACGAAAATCCATAGTTGCCGAATACATATAATTTACATTATAATTTTGATAATATTATTTAGGTATGAAAAAATCAAAATTAAAATAACATTTTTAATTAAGGCGTTTAAGCAGTAACTATTTTAATATTTTCTTTCAGTGTTTTTCTTAGCCAGAAAAGGTGATGAATTGATTTTTTACGTTTTATCTGTCTCTGTGAGTTATTTAAAGCGGGGAAAACATTTCGGATAGCTTACAATACTGGGTTTTCCCAAGTGGTGACCCGTCTGAGTACTAACCAAGTTCAACATTGTTTATCTTCAGTGATCGAACGAGAATCAGTGCTTTCAGAGTAATTTGATCGTCGGCCGAGAAAAGGTGTCATGTTATAAAAACGTAATATTTGATAAATCTAAATGAATCGTGATATCAGAGCGGATTCAATAATTCTTCTAAATGATTTATCATTTACCATTTTGGTCTTTTTAAAATCAAAAGGATGGTTTGAATGTTGCATATTGGGAGAATAAAGAATTTAATTTATCTAAGATTTTTCTAGCTCTTTTGTGCTCATAGATGTTTTTTTTTAATTTCGTTGTGTTTCACCAATATAAATTTTATCAAATTTACTACCAGGCAATATATATATATATATATATATTTGAATAAAAACAGACCACTTTAAGGTTATATGTAATAAGTCATTTCACCCCAACCCCTTTAAAAGGGCTCTGGATCATCAGACTTTACTTCCAAAGGTTGAAAATCTCTCTCTCTCTCTCTCTCTATATATATATATATATATAGTTGTATATTTAGGCAGCAATCCTTCCTTTATGCATGTTTCATTAAAAACGACAGACAAGGTACTACGGTTAAACTTTTTATTTAATTTTTCTTGTGTTCTAACAAGAGCTTTCTTTTCTGGACAAAGGGTGTCTAAGAGTAAGAAAACACAAATATATTAACTGCATCCAGCTGCAAAAAAGACTAAAAATAATGGAAGCTTTAATAATAAAAAAGAAAAAGCCAACTCTTAACAATATTAACTACGAACAAAGCCAAAATGTGCTAACCGTATTCGGAAATAATTAAAAACATCCCTACCACACACTAATATATACATGGAACGCACACACTCAATTAAGCTGAAAAATCAAATCATCCTTGATAATGGCTAAAGGTATAGCCGAAAGCGCTCGGAAATATGAAACATTTGTACAGTTCTTACATACCCTTTGTCCAGAAAAGAAAGCTCTTGTTAGAACACAAGAAAAATTAAATAAAAAGCTTAACCGTAGTACCTTGTCTGTCGTTTTTAATGAAACATGCATATATATATATATATTTATATATATATATATATATATATGTGTGTGTGTGTGTGTGTGTGTGTGTGTGTGTGTGTGTGTGTGTGTATGTGTATTTGTGTAGCAATTCCTCTTTTAGGCAAGTTTCATTAGAAACGTCTGACAAGGTACTGCGGTTATATTTTTTATTTAATTTTTCTTGCGTTCTTTTAATTTTCTTCTTTTCTGGACATAAATTCTGTAGAAATTGTCCTAATGTTCTGTATATCAGAGCTATTTCGGTTATACATCAAGCCACTGTCAAAAGTTTAAAAAATACAAATAAAATCATCCTTGATAATGACTAAACTATTGCCGAAAGCGCTCGGACATATATAGGTTTCCGTACGACCATCGAAGTGATGCAACATCGAGCCTGGTCAGTACCTAGATGGTGCTGTAAGCTTGGATGTGCGAGCTGTGTTATGGATAATGGCTCAGAATTGTCATTCAGAGAGCCGAGTTCCATTTTCAGTCGGGTTCATTATATACACTTACTTGTAAATGCCATTGAGAAAAGTATGACTCCACCTTTTCTCCCCCAGCTATGGGTTAATTTGTATAAACTTATATCACTAAACCATTATTGTCTCAAAAAAATTCTTACAATCTAAAAATATTTTCTGACTTTAAATAACCTGCAAAGGGTTGATAAGTCGTAGAAAACGAATCAATCAATCAATCTACTGATTAAGCAGAAGAAATTAAAAAAAGAAATTAGTAAGACTTGTAAACCATTATTATCACCAAAATATATTCTTATAATCTAAAAAATATTTTCTGCCTTTAAATAACCTGCAAAGGGTTGATAAGCCGTAGAAAACTAATCAATCTCATATACTGTTGTGGAGTTATTTCGCAGTAGAGGCTCGTATTTGTAGTAAATCGGTCCTAAAATAGGTCCGACGTACAAAACGTTAAGAACTTGATATAATAGATATTAAGCAGAGTAATCTTGTTGTGGTCGCTGACTACTTTCGTATTCGACTACTGTGGTTCGACATCGACGGACATCGACTGACCGTCGTTTCTCTTACTACTCCTAATTATGTTAGGCAGGAGAGTCTATAACTATAGGATAGGTGTGATTCACCATGTGTATATTTGGGTAGCAGTTTTTCAGTCATACATGTATTTTTAAATACGATAAATTCATTTTTTTATGTAATTTCTCTTGTTTTTCAGGAAGGGAACGGATGGTTGGCTCAAAACTATGTAGAATTTATTCATCGTTTAATCGTTGGTTCTATCAGTTTTTAGCATTCTCTTGTCATTCTCTTGTCATTCTCAGGAATATCCTGAAAGAGAAATAAATGCCCTGTGTCTTTTCTTATAAATAATTTCATCGTAATTGTTTGGATAAAATTTCCTCTATGGTCGCTAGACTTTATGAATTTAAGCGCAATACTAGATTGGCGGAAAGGTCTCATCATTTTACTGTTGAAATGGCTAAATAGAACCGTAAGTTCTATGTTAACTGTTTCTTCTATCGTACTTCTCGCTTGTGGAACTCTCTTCCGGCTACTTTCTTCCTAGTCACTTTTGATCTTCAAAAATTTAAATGCAATGTCAATCGTTATCTTTTATCTTCTTAATTCTTGTTCTTTTATTGTCCTCTCTCCTTAATAATAGTTTTTCTCATATTCTCTAACACTCAGTAACCTCTTGCGTCCTAGTGGATTTATTGCCTTGCTTGGGGTGAAATGATTAAAAACTGTAGAATAGTAAGTTTTCTATTGCCTTTACAAGAGTTGTAATGATTAAAAAAGTACTAAGAGTTCATGACACGTTGCGGGAAAGTTTGTAAATCCGCTGATGGGCGGGAAAGATATGCAAACACTCCCCAAAAATAGACCTAATGACAACAAAATGTATGTCCCTAGTGTTTGCCAACTTTGTGTCATAGATTTTAAAATTTTCTATACACTTCTCGCCTGTGGAACTCTCTTCCATCTACTTGCTTCTCTGTCAACTTGTGCTCTTAATCGTAATTTTCTCATCTTCTCTAACACTTAGAAATTTCTTGCGTCCTAGTGGATTTATTGCCTTGCTTGGGGTGAAATGATTAAAAAAATGGTAGAATAGTAAGTTTTCTATTGTATTTATTGAAAGAGTTGTATGAAATGTTGGTCATTGGAGTCGAGAAGACAAAGATAGCATGGTGGCAGAAGGAGAATATTTGTCCACAAGGAAAACTGTCTCTTGTGACGTCTGGAATTTAAGAATTATGGCGCTTTTGAACAAGTTTTAGAAATTTGTAGAATGAGATAAAACTTTAAATCTGTAAATAATATATAATTTGTAAATAATAGCTCTTAAAATAAGAAGGTATGTAAAAAAAAATATCCACATTTTCGCTATAATATATCTGTGTTATAAATGTAGATATTCTTGACTTTCAATCATATATGCGATATTTTCTTTGTTGGAGAGATAAACTTCGAAATTTTCATTATCATTCGAATTATTTGGATATTTTCCTCGTTTCATGGTATCGTCAAAGATGAGGAAATTAGTCTAGGATTACTCATGGATTAATATCGTATTTGAAGACATTTGAAGGCATTTAATATTACGGAATTCTAGAGTTAAGTTAGCTCAGGCCCCCAACAAGTAAAAAAAAAATCATCTATTTTATTCATTCGCAGACCCAACCCTGAAAATTATTGTCCCCCCCACCCGCTGTGATGTGAACTAATTTTAGTGTAGAAATTCCTATTCAATCCCCTACCGCTGAAAAACCCTTTAACGAGATGCCTGGGTTAGGTACAAGTTGCCTATGGCGTCTAGATAAACCGGATGTCTTATCTTCGCATATAAAATCCAAAGTATATTTTTCGTCATTTTGGCTGGAAAATTGCTAGAGCACTGCATGTGCTTTTAAAGTTATTACACTGTTCTTAAGTTGCAAAGGCACCTCATAGAATTTCCAATGCCTGGAATTATCATTATTATTATTAATGATAATAATAATAATAATGAGGTTTGGACGGCATCGCGTTTAACGTAATTCCCACCGGCTCCAACAGTCAGTGTTCGAGTCCAGGTAAAAAGTCAACGTTTTATATGTTGATTTTTTTTTCTTTATTTGAAAGTGGTATTACTATCTTCCTACCCTTCTATGATGATTGTCGAACCCGGGGAATGTTGTTCTTGGCTCAAAACTGCTGCATGTGGTGTGATGAGACGACCACCCTCTACTCACTTTCCTTCCAAGCACTGCTATAAACAACGGAATTGAGCGAAGACGTTATAACTTAGTGTGTACACGCAACAGAGTTCAAGGGCCAATTCCGTTACCATAGCAACAACCCCGATACTTTTTGATTACATACCAGTCCACCTCAAGCCACTCGATCGTTTGGCCTTTTATAATACTCAGTTAATTTTTTATAGACATTAATTTCGAATGTCACGAAAATGTTCGGTCGAGGATAGGTAATAATGGCGGTTTGTTCAGATCACTAAAGATAATAAATTAATATAGATAAGCCTTTCATATGCATGCGCACAACATGTGACGTCATGGTTGCGTTCCTGTTTTGCATCTATAACCTCCAAATATGTCTGCATTAATATGCTGCTCATCTCAACGACGCCAGTGCCAAAACTATTACAAAAGTGGCAATGATTGTATCGGTTGGTGTAACGGTTATAAGCGCTGAAAGTAGAATCGGCGAGCCGAGTTCAAATTCCGGCCTAGCCTGTTGCTTTCACTTTCGCACAAATGACCATGGAAACGACATGAATCCATTTCTCCCAACCAGCTATGGGTTAAATAGCAAGGTTGATTGAACTCTCTGGTCTTGGGCGACAACCAGTCTTCTCTTAGAGAAGAAAAACTCTGAATTCCAAAACGTGAAGAAGGCAACGAGAAACTACTCCGCTATCTTTCCTAAGAATCCATAACAATTCACAGTTGATAAAGAAAAATAACCGTGACGAGTCATAATCGTCAACGTCCTGAAGGGACATGGATCTCAAAAAATGATCATCAACATTTTCTGATGAAAATTTAAAAGCTTATTGTAATAATTTGAAACTTTAATTTCGGTTTTAATTCAAAGAAAATAGCTTTCTTCTGTGTCGTGTTCCCTCAGGACGTAGGTGATCGTGGATCTCCACAACTATCTCTTAATAAACTTCGTCTTTCGGTTATTTCTCCGAAACCCTGCTCCGCCATCCATTTACTCAAGCTCACTAAGTACTTTATGTGTTGTTTTCCTTTGTTCCTCTTGTCCTCTATCTGTTCCATGAGTATCGGATTTTCCAATCCCTCTTTCCTCATTATGCCCCGGAAACCTAAGTTTAAAGAAAATAAAAGGTTTTCGACTGCTTTTAATAAATAAGTAAAATTAAAAAAAAAAAACAACTTGAAATTAGTTACAATCTAATTTCTATAACGATATCTTTAAAGTAAAAATCAAACGTTCAAATGCTTCCAAGAGTCAGATAAAACCGAAAAAAGAGTACTGCTGGCATATATGGGTAGGAGCTGCCCAGTTTTCACTTTTCACTCTCGATAGAGTCCAAAAGCGTCTCCGCGTCCTTGTGGGTGATGAATTATTTTAAATCCTGCAATCTCTTTCTCACAGAAAGCATTAGCTACTTTAACGCTATTTCCATGGAAAGTGTTCAGACGAACTACATTCATTAGTTCCAGCAGTTCTAACTTTCATGGCTAAGACCTTCCATGCTACACACATTGTAGCGAAACACCTACATTCCCTTTGTATTCCATTGGTGAGATGTAAGTTTCGTTTGAGCAGCTTCTTCCCACGAGCCACTGCTTTGTGGAACCGATTCCCAAGAGGATGCTTCCTCGATCACTACAATCTTAACCTGTTCAAGTCTAGGGTCAACCGTTATCTCCTCCACATATATTCGATAACTGTACCTCTTACTCTCGGTTATAAAGTTCGTATGATGCTCGTGGTTCTGGTTAATAATATTGTAAGGAAACACTGGAACACAAGGTTGAGTAAAGAACAGTTTTAATCACATGAGAGACATGGATTAATAGCAGAGTAATAGAGAATAAACGCTACTCCCTGTCAACTCACTTTGCAACGACCGTTCCTAAAAGCAGACATTCTGCTCATAGCGGAGGGACGAGTCCATGTTCAGCATGTCCTTGGTATGACGATAAACTACATCCGGCAGCAAGGTCTCTGATCGGGATTTTTTTTAACCCGGAGTAGTAGCACCATTTAGGGTCCCAGCTATGGGTAAATAGTGAACCCCCAAACTGGAGTCAAAACATTAGGAAAGTATAAAAAATACACTTTTATAGTAAACATTTTCAGCAATAGATTTCAATAGTAAAAAAAAATAATACCAAAGCTAAATGAAATTAAATTTCGGCATCAAATGACCCATAAAGAATTGATATGCCGTATATAATACCCATTTTAACTGTAAACCCCTATCTTGAGTTACTCTCGAGGCCTGTATTGTGTAACATTTAGTATAAAAACAAAAAAGAATTTTCAAAAATTCATCTTATATTAGATTACATTTCAGTCGTTCTTTGGAAGACATTGAAGCGATGTCTTGCTAAAGCGGAGATTTGAACTTCAGAGATAGCAAAAAGATAAAATTTGCTAAGAGCTAAAAACTACAGGAAATTGTGGCGAGCCATAATCGACCATATCCTGAAGGGACATGGCATATGGAATAATAATAATAATAAGAAGAAGAAGAAGAAGAAGAAGAATGCCGGAATATTATAAAATTCGTATAATGCTCGTAGTTCTGGTTAATAATATTATAAGGGAACACTGGAACAAAAGATTGAGTAAAGAACAGATTTAATCACATGAGAGACATGGAAAGAAAACAAAAGAAAATAAGTAAATTATAGTAATACAGGATTCGTCGGATATTAATTAATGGTTATTTAATTAGATTACATTTTATTTTTTTCGTGAAAGACATGTTTGATGCTTTGGCACACATCATCGGTGATGTTTAGCCGAGTATCATTAGGGGTTTCGGGTCTTTCAGCATCATATACCCTCACCACGGTGACCTTGTCGATACTGAACGGGTATCGACTTGTGTACCATCTGTCAGCTAAAATTTTTCTCACATTTTACCTAAAGACATTGAGACTCTTCTGGCATTTTATAGTCCAGTCACGGATAACTTTCGGCTCATCAACTTTCACGTTCTTCCATAAAAAGGTAGCAAACGTTTTCCTCTCGTAATATGCCGGCATGCTCGATTAAAGTGATAAGTAACGATCTTTCATTTCATTCACTAAGACACACACACACACACACACACACACATATATATATATATATATATGATGTGTATGTATATAAATATATATGAAATGGACAAAGTCCGACAATTATTTTAAGACATTTTTATACATTCTTTTTATAGATACAAATATTTAAGTAAATCCTCTGTTTTATAATAAACAGTATTAAACAACATTTACCGGCCTGAATGTCCGAGAAATTTTCATAGAAAATTTTCGTCCTCCGACAGGAATTGAACCTGTACGGAACCGTCACATAGCCTGACGTGCCTTTAACCGTTTCGGCCACAGAGGAGAGTTCGGTTAGCAAGGTCGATTTTATTGTCTTTAAACTTTGATCTTCGATGAATCTCTCACGAACATTCATATTTGTTCATGGCGTATCAAATGTAAACAAATGACGTCACACATTATGAAATGGACAAAGTCCGACAATTATTTTAAGTGCATTTACTTAAATATTTGTATCTATAAAAAGAATGTATAAGCATAAAAATGTCTTAAAAAAATATATATATATATATATATATATATATATATATATATATATATATATATATTTGGTTGGATAGATGTGAGTTTGTGACCCTAGGTTTCACGCTTTAGCGATCGTCAGACAAACTGATTAATTTTTTAAAAAATTTGGGTTTATATAGATTGCGTGTATTGGTGTTATTGTGGAAGTGGTGGGGGAAACTTCGTCGCTTAGTTCAAGCTACCACCACTAGCTACCACCACTATAACTACATTCATGGTTTTATCATTCTCCCACCACCGTTACTAATCATTTCTACCAATTTACAATTTCTACCAATTTACAATAACTATTAGCTAATTATATTATCACTGTCTCCAATCCCTTGCAACATTACTATCACATCATATCATATAGACCCGTTATTAAATTAAACCACCCTCTCACCCAGCACATTAAATATTAAACATCACCATATAAATTAACCAATAAGGATTACAAATTTCTACCTGTTACATATACACAGTCACCAAAATCAAACAAATAACCAGCTTTAAATATAACAAATAAACCCCATTTTTTTCAAAAATTTAAAATAAATATAAATAATAGTAATTTTACCTATCATAATTTTACACAAACCCCACCACACGTATATACATACATGCAAGGAAATATTATTCAGCGGAAAAATATATATGACATGTATACATTCACGAGACATTCACGAGACATTTACGCCACACTTCCAATCTTTAAATTTCAACATTTCAACATACAAATGCGTATGTATAGACACAACACCACCCGTATACATACATATGTCATATCCGAAAATGCCCACATATGTCTAGATATGTATGAGTCCCGACGGACGACCAAGTATGTATATGTGTCTGCATACATCGATGTTTGCGTTAGTACGATGACATAAGCGACGAAGTTTCCCCCACCACTTCCACAATAACACCAATACACGCAATCTATATAAACCCAAATTTAAAAAAAAATTAATCAGTTTGTCTGACGATCGCTAAAGCGTGAAACCCAGTGTCACAAACTCACATCTATCCAACCAAATATGTTAGCTCTATCTCTGATATTGAGCGCTTTCTAATAAGTACCGCGCATATAATATATAAATAATTATACATATATATATTTATTTATATTTATATACACTTTCATATATATATATATATATATATATATATATATATATATATATATATATATATATATATATTATATGCGCAGTACTTATTGGAAAGCGCTCAATATCAGTGAGAGATAACATATTTAGTTGATTGATGGGGTTTTGTGACCCTGGTTTAACGCTTTACGCTATTTGTCTGACGATCGCAAATAGCGTGAAACCTAGGATCACAAACTCACATCAATCCAACTATATATATATATATATATATATATATATATATATATATATAACCGATTCTACCCACTCTTACCATACTTAGAATATAGTGAAAAATACATTTATTTATAACAGGTGTTTATTACCTGTCAATTCAGTTCAAAGGTCAGGTGGGTAATGCGTTAGCTTTCTTTAGTAAGATCTTAAGAAAACCTGATTAAATTATGAATGTCTCATGGGACTGTTGAAGAAAGGATCAATAAAACCTGATATGACTCACGATGACAAAATATATTCCAATCATTAAGCAAATGACACACACGCGCGCGCGCGCACACACACACACGCACACACATACACACACACACATATATATATATATACGAGACCTGATGAAAAGGTATCGGGACTGGTGTTATAAAAAGAAAACTGCAACACATAAATTTATTTAGCATTTAATTTCCTTCGAAGTAATCCCTTTCTGAAGCCACACATTTTATCCAGCCTGATTTCCATTGATAGAAGCAAACCTGGAACTCCTTTTGGGGGGATAGAAAGCAGTTGCCTCGTCGCGTTCTCTTGGATTGCCTCTTGTTCCTTTCAAGTGGGATTTGAATTTTGAAGAGATTTGGAAATCTTTTGGAATGTTGGGCTTAGCAAAAAACTGCTGCACAAGTCATGGTCATTGATGTAGTCTTTGCGATGTGATGAGACAGCTACCCTCTGTACACTTTTCTTCCAAGCACTGTTATAAAAAACGGAATTGAGGGAGAACGTCAAAACTTAGTGTGCATGCGCAACAGAGTTCAAGGGTCAGATTCGCTACCATAGCAACAATCCCGATACTTTTGGATTACACCTCGAAGCTTTTATTTTAGTTTTAATTTCAAGCTAATAGATTAAAGTTAATATTTCCTTTGAGTTTTGTATTTTAAAACTAATTTAAATTGGCTGGAAGGAGTTTTCGTCTTGAAATTGCTAAAATAGATGATTTTAGCGCCAGTTTGAGCTATCCGTCATCACGATGTAATTTTCTTTATTAAAAAACCTTTCGAAAATAAAATATACTTTTCTGAAATTTAATTTGAGAAATATTAGCTGATTTAAAGTTTAATTAATCTGTTTTGAAGCAAATGTTACTTTTAGTTGAAAACGTATGAAACTTTCAGTCATTCACTGCTCACTGGAAATTTACCATTTAATATGGCATCGAATACTCTTTATTTTCCAGTAACAGACTTTTAGGCAGTTCTGATTCTATTCTTTTATATATATATATATATATATATATATATATATATATATATATATATATATATATATATTAGTTCGTTCATATATATTATATATATTAGTTCGCTATGAGTTTTTCTTGTCGAATTACTATCTAATATTTTTTTGTAAATAATAATAAGTGTATCTTCTCCTATGAGTCCTGTCCCTTCTGGAAGTGAGCGATCATGGCTCTCCACAACTTCCTATCTGTAACTCTTAGTTACGTTTGTCTCTTCACCATACCATAGTCCTTGTTCTGCCATACATGCCCATTAGGTAAGGTCGCTCGCTGCTTTCCACTACCCTCCTGGGGGTTTACGGCCATATAAAAGTTAAAACACTGATTCCCGTACGTACAATCACTGAAGCTAAGCAACATCGAGCCTGGTCAGTATCTAGAGGGGTAACCGCTGGTGAATATCAGGTGGTGTAATGCCTCGGAATTTTTAATTGGAGGGCCGAGTTCCAAGTTTTATAGATTTGAAGGATAGCCTCGGACGAGAAAAACTTTCTGACACGACACAGAGAACCAACTTTCCTTGCGGTAAGTGAAGCTATTGATTCAATGTCTAAGAATAAACATCTTTTTTGTCTTCCTTATCCTTAAAACTCTTTCGTTACTTACATATTCAGTCTATAGTATTCTCAACATCCTTCTGTAGAACAACATTTCTGTTGTTTTTCTTCATCTGGGAGGAGGTTGTCCCGTATTCACTGCCATACAATTTTAGTACTATTTTCTTTGCTTCTAACAAAACTTTCCGTTTCTTAAGACTTTGAATGATAATATGGAGTAAAACTAATAATAAAATAATAGTAATAATGAAGCGTGTATCGACCCAGTATATTGAGATAAAAAACAACAATAATAAGACGATGTAAAACTCATAATAAATTATTAGCAAACACGGTGAATGTATGGAAGATAAATGGCGGCAAAAAATGAACACTTATGTTCAGAATCTTTCTTTCTAATGAATTGTTTTTTTTTGTTTTGTTTTTTTCAACATTTGAATTGAGTAGCTATACAAGAATAAAAAGGGACGTAAGACAAACCCCAGATTTATTCAACATCTACAGGGAGGCTATCCTAAGGGAGCTGGGAATCGTGATATGATTTTTCTTTTATCGGTGGACATAATCTTAACATGAGATACACAGATGACACTGTTGATGGCTGACACGGAAAAGAAGACAAACGGACCTCCTAGACAGGGTAATAAAAGAAAGCGCGAAAAAAGGACTAATCATCAATTCCATGAAGATAGAAAGTTTGGTTATCATTGGACGAGCGAAAGATGCCTTCCAAAGGCTAAGCAAAGTGTTGAGAAACAGAAAGAGTTCGTTAGAAAAAAAAAATGAGATTGATTGCTATGGGATGCCCTCCATCTTGAAAGTATTGACCTGAGAAAAACTTATATGGCAGTAATAACGAAGAATCGATCAAGCATGACTATTTTTGATGAGAAAGGTCTAATTATAAAAGTAATAAAATAAAAATAAAATGGAGTAAAACTACTATTAATAATAATACATCATCAAACTTTCCCCCGCCTCATGGCTGATTTTCTGCCTTAAATAATTCTGGTCGATATTCGGGAGGAAAATAAAATAGATAAAATACCAGAATTTTGTCTGTTGCTATTCTATGCAGCATACTCACCCCCAGTTAGAAATTTAGCGTAAAACAGTCTCCCTACCACGGTTTGCGTTGTACTGTGTGCAGTTGAATTATCAATAAAAATAAATAGATGATAAAAGACAGCATATGAATACTGATATCTACTTGATTAAATTAAGAGTATTCAGGTTTGAAATCCACGTTTCTCCTGAAGTTAATTCTTTGTAGATTATTCCCTGAATTTGCCTGCAGCACGCTATGGGCATAACAAGTTCTTTGTCCCAATGGAATCTGGGCCTATAAATGTTTTGCACTGGACGCAAAGGGAGCGACTTTAATAAACAATAATATGAACTTAATTGGGTGTGTATATAAGACACAGGATCCCTGCGTTCTCACTATTCCCACGCCTCATTTTAAGGTCATTTATAGCTATTTACTAAGCTGGGCTTAGTAATGGCAGAAGGCTACTAGTATTGGCACCCTCATTACAAAATTAATAATCAAATGTAACAAGCTTGCTACCTTTTTAGAATATTTAATTCAGCTTAATTTGTGATAAGGTCATAAATTTTGAGTCCTGTCGTGATGATTGGACTCACAATGAGTATAATGATAGTTAAAAATCATTTGTTAACCTTCTTTTTCTTCTTCTTTGTGCCGAATCATTTCAGGGCGTAGGCGATCGTGGCTCTCCACCATTTCTTGTCCTTTAAACTAAAAATATATATTAACAGTTATTAATAACAAGTGGTAAATTTGATGATGAACTGTTTGTTTTTAATGTAGACTATATATGTGTTCATGTGTTTATTTATGTGTGTTTCTATGTGTGTATATGGTGTATGTATATTTAAACTTCATATTTATAATTCTTCCCTAGTACCAGCATAAGATTTTTAGTAAAGGTACATGCCTTTAAAACAGTTTCGTTTTCTTTATTATCTGTGAATTGGCATGACATCTTGGGAAAAATAGCAGAGTGGTTTCCTGTTGCTTTCCCTATGGTTTTGAATTCAGAGTTTCATTCTCCCTTTCAGGATATAGGTGATCATGGCTCTCCACTGATTCCTTTTCTTAATTATCTGTGAATTGCCATGACTTCTTGGGAAAGATAGAGTGGTTTCCTGTTGTCTCCTCTATGGTTTTGAATTCAGAGTTTTCATTCTCCCTTTCAGAATATAGGTGATCATGGCTCTCCACAGATTCTTTTTCTTTATTATCTGTGAATTGCCATGACTTCTTGGGAAAGATAGCAGAGTGGTTTCCTGTTGTCTCCTCTATGGTTTTGAATTCAGGGTTTTCATTCTCCCTTTCAGGATATAGGTGATCATGGCTCTCCTCAGATTCCTTTTCTTTATTATCTGTGAATTAGCATGACTTCTTGGGAAAGATAGCAGAGTGGTTTCCTGTTGTCTCCTTTATGGTTTTGAATTCAGAGTTTCATTCTCCCTTTCAGGATATAGGTGATCATGGCTCTCCTCATATTCTTTTCCTTTATTATCTGTGAATTGCCATGACTTCTTGGGAAAGATAGCAGAGTGGTTTCCTGTTGTCTCCTCTATGGGATATAGGTAATCATGGCTCTCCGCAGTTTTCTTTTCTTTATTATCTTTGAATTGCTACGACTTTTTAGGAAAGATAACGAATTTTGGAATGAAACAGAATGAATTTTGAAACAATGAATTTTGAGGATGAAACAGAACTAGGTACTTTAATCTAATTTAATTTCTATAATTGAATTGAAAGTTTTTAGCTTCTGTTTTTGAAACATGGTAATTCCTATGTAGCGATGGAATCATAGTTTTAAAAAAATAATTATAATATAGGCTCTACTTGTGTATCGAGAACTGTTTTTCTAAAAAATAAAAACAAAAATACTAAAGAACTTCGGATTATTAACCTAACGGTTCTTTCCTATTTTTCAATTTATTTGCACAATACACATACACAACCACACACATATATATAATGAAATATATATATAAATGCATTGAAAATTTGTAAGGAAAAGATTGTTAATGATTAGGAATTGTTGAAAGCGTTACTGACAGAATAGTACTATTATATGTCTGAAAAAGCTTTACTTTAGTAATGCATTGAAAATCACGAAATTACTAACAGAATTGGGCTATTATATTCATGATAGATAAACATTTAATATAGAAATACCTTGAAAATCAGGAAAAGAAGGGAAATATTAGTGGTCAAGAATTAATGCAAAAACAAGCATTCACTATCGAAATGCACTGAAAATCACGAAGAAAGAAATTGTCTGTGCTCAGGAATTAGAGCCAGAGTTTATTGAGTGCAACTTAGATGTGGCACAAGGCCGAATGTATAGAGTACCAAGTGAGGATCTGACATGAAGTGGAAAGGCTATATTGAATCCATTGCTTGGTCAGCTGCTAAGAAAGTCGGTTCACTGTGCCGGGCGAGACAATTTTTCCCTCTAGAATCTATCTTGCATATCTATAAATCTACCATTCATCCCTGCTTAGAATATTGTTGTCATATATGGTCCGGTTTCCCTGTTATTTACCTTGAGTTCCTTGATAAGATCCAAAGAAGAATTAGCAATATTATTGGTCCTAATCTGGCGGCTCGGTATCTATTACTTACCCACTGCCGTAAGCTTGCCTCTCTGTGCCTTTTTTATAAATACTTTCATGGTATTTGTTCGGATGAGCTATTCGCTGTGGTACCTACTTAGACTATATGAATTTAAGTGCAGTACTAGACTGATAGCAAGGTCTCATCAATTTATAGATGAGCTAGCTAGATGTAGCCGTAACTTCTATGCTGACAGTTTATTTAATCGCACCTCCCGTTTGTGGGACTCGCTTCCGGCTCCATACCATCCAGTCAACTTTGATCTGCAAAAATTTAAATGCAATGTCAATCGCTATCTACTGTCCTCCTGATTGCTCTTTTCTCTTTCTACTCATTATTGATGTTTCTGTTCCTATTTCTTCCACATCCTGCGTGTTAGTGACTATACTCGCTTTGGGTGATACCAATTAAAATAAAAGTTGTAATGGAGCTCGGAAGAAAAGCTTGTTAGCCATTGCGTCACGTCAAAGTGCCCGATTAAAAATTTACTATAAAAATGTATTGAAAATCAGGAAGGAAATATTTGTCAGTGGTATTGGTGCATGAGTCACTGACAGAATATGGCTATTATCTGTTTAGTAGATAAACATTCTCCCTAGCTTCAAAGTTGCTTGGACTGAAAATCAGTTTCGGCAAGACTGAAGTGTTTTGTCAACCTGCACTAACTTCTCCCATCTCCTGTACCAGCAATCATCATAGATGATACCCAACTTGCAAATGACGATACCTTCAATTACCTTGGTAGCACCATCTCCCGTGTTGGTTCTCTGGATAAAGAAATTGACGCTTGAATCAGCAAACCAAGCCAATCACTAGAGTTGGGTGGCTCTGTAACTGTTGTGGAGTTATTTCGCAGTGGAGGCTTGTATTTGTACTAAGTCGGTCCTAAAATAGGTTCGACGTACAAAACGTTAGAAACTTGCTATTACGCAGAGAAATCTGGTTGTGGTCGCTGATACTTTCGTATTCGACTAACTGTCGTCCGACAGCAACTGAAAGACTGACGATATTCAGTCACCCCCCCCCCCACACACACGAAGGTGTCATGTGGCACAAGGCCTTTTTAACGTGGGCATTCCAGAGCCATTAGGCTCGGCCAAAAAATAGCCCATTTGAACCCGTATAAACGGGTTCAGGGCCGGTTTTACGTCCCCGAAGGAGACTCCACCCTTCAGCGTAGCCTCCTTCGGGTTCCTCCCGCCCGTAGGAAGAGAGTTGAACCGAACAGTCAGTTCAGAGTTGAACGACTGACGATATTCAGTCACCCGCCCCCGAGAGGGTGTCATGTGGCACAAGGCCTTTTTAACGTGGGCATTCCCGAGCCATTAGGCTCGGCCAAAAATAGCCCATTTGAACCCGTATAAACGGGTTCTGGGCCGGTTTTACCTCCCCGAAGGAGACTACGCCCTTCGGCGTAGTCTCCTTCGGGTTCCTCCCACCCGTAGGAAGAGAGTTCAAACCCAGCAGTCTGTTCAGAGGTGAACGACTGACGATATTCAGTCACCCCCCGCCCCACGAGGGTGTCATGTGGCACAAGGCCTTTTTAACGTGGGCAATTCCCAAGCCATTAGTCTCGGCCAAAAAATAGCCCATTTGAACCCGTATAAACGGGTTCTGGGCCGATTTACCTCCCGAAGGAGACTCCGCCCTTCGGCGTAGCCTCCTTCGGGTTCCTCCCTGCCCGTAGGAAGAGCGTTGAACCGAACAGTCAGTTCAGAGGTGAACGACTGACTATATTTAGTCGTCCCCCACGAGGGCGTCATGTGGCACAAAGGCCTTTTTAACGTGGGCATTTCCGAGCCATTAGGCTCGGCCAAAAAATAGCCCATTTGAACCCGCATAAACGGGTTCAGGCCCGAGTTTACCTCCCCGAAGGAGACTCCGCCCTTCGGCGTAGCCTCCTTCGGGTTCCTCCCGCCCGTAGGAAGAGAGTTGAACCGAACAGTCAGTTCAGAGGTGAACGACTGACGATATTCAGTCACCCCCCACGAGGGTGTCATGTGGCACAAGGCCTTTTAACGTGGGCATTCCCGAGCCATTAGGCTCGGCCAAAAAATAGCCCATTTGAACCCGTATAAACGGGTTCTGGGCCGTTAACCTCCCGAAGGAGACTCCGCCTTCGGCGTAGCCTCCTTCGGGTTCCTCTCGCCCGTAGGAAGAGAGTTGAACCGAACAGTCAGTTCAGAGGTGAACGACTGACAATATTCAGTCACCCCCACGAGGGGTGTCATGTGGCACAAAGGCCTTTTTAACGTGGGCATTCCCGAGCCACTAGGCCCGGCCAAAAAAATAGCCCATTTGAACCCGCATAAACGGGTTCTGGGCCGGTTTAACCTCCCGAAGGAGACTCCGCCCTTCGGCGTAGCCTCCTTCGGGTTCCTCTCGCCCGTAGGAAGAGAGTTGAACTGAACAGTCAGTTCAGAGGTGAACGACTGACGATATTCAGTCATCCCCCCACGAGGGTGTCATGTGGCACAAGGCCTTTTTAACGTGGGCATTCCCGAGCCATTAGGCTCGGCCAAAAAATAGCCCATTTCAACCCGTATAAACGGGTTCTGGGCCGAGTTTAACCTCCCCGAAGGAGACTCCGCCCTTCGGCGTAGCCTCCTTCGGGTTCCTCGCCCGTAGGAAGAGAGTTGAACCGAACAGTCAGTTCAGAGGTGAACGACTGACAATATTCAGTCACAAGGGTGTCATGTTCAAGGCCTTTTTTAACGTGGGCATTCCGGAGCCACTAGGCCCGGCCAAAAATGCCCATTTGAACCCGCATAAACGGGTTCTGGGCCGGTTTAACCTCCCGAAGGAGACTCCGCCCTTCGGCGTAGCCTCCTTCGGGTTCCTCGCCCGTAGAAGAGAGGAACCGAACAGTCAGTTCAGAGGTGAACGACTGACAATATTCAGTCACCCCCCACCCATGTGGCACAAGGCCTTTTTAACGTGGGCATTCCTGAGCCACTAGGCCCGGCCAAAAATAGCCCATTTGAACCCGCATAAACGGGTTCTGGGCCGAGTTAACCTCCCCGAAGGAGACTCCGCCCTTCGGCGGCGTCTCCTTCGGGTTCCTCGCCCGTAGGAAGAGAGTTGAACCGAACAGTCGCTCAGGAGGTGAACGACTGGCTCCCGTTTCTATTACTACTCCTACTTATATTAGATGGGAGAGTCTATTAACTATAGAATAGGTGTGTATCACCATAATAGTAACAGAGTGCACGACCAGCACAAACGTACAGCTGACAAAAAAAACTAAAAGCGAACAACGCAATGGTCTCTCCTTTACGGAAGCGAAACGTGCGCACTGTACCCCAAGGCACATCAAGAAATTGGAAAAGATTCACATGCGAGATCTTCACTCCATATTTACAGGATCTCATCCCCAACCTTGAAATTTTGGACGGTACAAACTCGACTAGCATTGAATCAGTGCTAATCAAGGGGTAAGTCTGATGAACTAGCCACGTTGTCCGCATGGAACAACATATTGTTCTCAGACGCATGTTGTACGGAGAGCTTCTATGTGGCAGAAGACATCAAGACCGACAAAAGAAACGGTATAAAGACTCAATCAAAATTAATCTCCACTGGTACGAGATCAAACAAAAGAAATCTAAAGGAGGGTGCTACCGAACGACCGCCATGGTATGCTACTGTCTACTAATCCTATGAAAACGAAAAAGAAGCCCGGCATCAAAAAATGACTAGTTAAAGAAACAGTGAAACTTTGGTATTGGTCACAACCACCGTCTTCCAATACCCCTTCTGCTCTAGAGTCTACGCGTCCTGATTTAGGCGGCGGAGACTCTTCCGGATCTACTGATGAATTGCAAAACAAAGTTTTCTTTGGACCCGAAGGACAACCACGACATAACTATTTACTATAGAAATGCATTAATAATTAGGAAGAAAGGGGTTATCTGAGTACGCGTTATTCTTAGAAAAGAGCTGTTAGGTGTGTGATAAACAAAAATTTAGTATAAAAATGAATTGAAAATCAGGAAGGAAAGAGTTGTCAGTGGTCAGGAATTGCTGCAAGTGTTACTGACAGAATAGCGCTATTATATATATGGAAGATAAACTTTTACTATAGTAATGCATTACAAAAACCGGAAAAAAGGGATTGTCTGTGATCAGGAATTAAAATAATCATTACTAATAGAAATGGGCGACTATATGCCCGATAAAAATTTATTACAGAATTACAATTGAAAATCAGGAAAAAAGGGAATTATCAATGGCCAAGAATTAATGCAAATATATGGAAATACATTGTAAATTAAGACGCAAAGAGATTGTCTAGGATCGGCAAAAACCATTGACGGAAAAGTTTTATAATGTGTATAATATTTACTTTCGACGAGTTGCTTCATCTTTGTTGTTTGTATCCCAGTATTCCAACTGTTGTATACTTCGATGCCTCCTTGTATCAGATTCCTCAGTCTCTTTCAAGAATTCGGACAGTAATTAATGCATTTCTCTACAGAAATTCATAAAGCACTGAACATATTCCAGTATTATGAAGTCGGTAACACAAGTGGCTACTTTCCTGAGTTGTATTTTAATTAAATGATTTCACGAAATTAAAATGTAATTAAATTTTGATTATCGCAATTAATTGGTTGCCATTTTGTTATGGCTGGTTTTCTGGGTCGGTTATAGCAACAATAAACATAAGTATAGATATCTTCTATCCTCTTATATGGCAGTGAATACTGGGCGGTCTTTCCTATGGGTGAGGAGGAAACTGGAGACTACAGAAATGTGGCTCTACAGAAGGATACTGAGTTTTCCAAGAACGGAGCAAGTAAGCAACAAGTAAGTCTTAAAGTAAATGGTAATAAAATGAACATTTATACTCAGAAATATACACATGGTTCTACAGAAGGATACTGACACTTCCATGGACAGATCGATTAAGCAACGAGAAAGTCTTAAAGTAAATGGTAACAGAAGTAACGCTTTTACTCAGAATCAGAGGCAATAGACACGTGGTTCTACAGAAGGATACTGAGAATTTCATGGAGAGAGCGAGTAAGTAATGAGGAAGTTTTAAAGCAAATGGCAACAAAAAGAATGCTTACACTCAGAATCAGAGGTAACGGACACGTGGTTCTACAGAAGGATACTGAGAATTCCATGGACAGAGTGAGTAAGTAACACTTTAAGTAGCTACACAAGAATAGAAAGGGACACACACCCAGATTTATTCAACCTCTATAAGGAGGCTATTATAAGGAAGCTGGGGACACTACTAGGATTTATTATCGGTGGACGTAATCTTAACAATATGAGATATACTGATGACACTGTTTGTGGTTGACACGGAAAGAAACCACGGGTAGTAAAAGAAAGCGCGAAAAAAGGACTAATCATCAATTCCAAGAAGAGAGAAAGTTTGGTGATCAGCACGAGAAAAAGCCCAAGATGCTAGTTACAATTTGGAGATGTTAACATCAAGCAGGTGCAGAGGTTTAGCTATTTGGGAAGTGTTTTAACAGAGGGTAGAAAATCTGACACCGAAATCCAAACACGCATTGGACGATTGAGCCACAGAGGATCGTTCGATTAGCAAGGTCGATTTTGCTGCTTTTAAACTACAATCTTCCATGAATCTCTCATGTATATTCATATCTGCTCAAAGCGTATCCAAATGTAAACAAATGACGTCACACATTATGAAATGTCCATATTGAAGTTTAAAAGCAGTAAAACCGACCTTGCTAATCGAACGATCCTCTGTGGCTCAACCGGTTAAGGCACGTCAGGCTATATGACGGTTCCGTATAGGATACAGGTCCGATTCCTGTCGGAGGACGAATACTTTCTATGAAAATTTCTCGGACATTCAAGTCGGTGAATTTTATTAATACTGTTTATTATAAACAGAACATTTACCTAAATATTTGTATCTATAAAAAGAATGTATAAACATAAAAATGTCTTAAAATAATTGTCGGACTTTGTCTATTTTATAATATATATATATATATATATATATAAGTGGAGCACTTGTAACGTTCACAAGGAGTTTTTCGAAAATAATTGTATTATTGGGAATCCGAAAAAGAATCAAAACCAACCAAACGACAGTATTACAAAAATCGGCAATAATAATAAAGTAAATGCCTGCTGCCACTTGACCTCTAGAAGCTGCATTCTAAAAATAAAATACTGTAGGAGATTTGACGAGGCTTGCTGTTACTTGGTCTACAGAGAAAACACTTAATGTGACAATGCATAGGTCAAAGTATCAAATATAATATAATATTTAGCCAATTGAATAGGAAAGTGTCCCTACAGTTGTAGGTATGATAAGAAAACCAAAGATTTAATAATAATGAAAAGGCAAAATGCTAGATTATCCTTGTACGGCGACATTGAAAGCTTGTTTATCCCCAGGAGATGTAAGACAATATAAACCGATTGCCTATAAAGGCATTACGCAGGAAAGAGAGAGAGGGGGGGAGAGACAGAGAGACAGAGAGAGAGACAGAGAGAGAGAGAGACAGAGAGAGAGAGGGGGGAAGGGGAGAGGGGAGGAAGAGAGGTAAAGAGAGCGAGAATGAGAGGGAGAGTGGGAGAGAAAGAATGAGAGGGTGTGAGGTAGAAAGAATGAGATGGACAGAGAGAATGAAAGATAGAGAAAGGAGAGCGCGAATAATGATAGAACGAGAGGGATATGTGTGTGTGTGTGTGTGTATGTGTGAGTGTATAGATAGATAGGTATATATATATATATATATATATAGAGAGAGAGAGAGAGAGAGAGAAAGAGAGAGGGGAAGAGAGAGGAAGAGAGAGGAAGAGAGAAAGAGAGAGAGAGGAAGAGAGAGAGTACTTCTTACTCCACAGAGAATATCGGACCACAGCCTCACCACGTTAGTGTCGCTGTTGTGGTTTCCGGAGCAAGTTTTTTTTCGTGGGTTGGCATTGCAAAACCCAACCGACATTGAATTCAAAATTTTCCTTCTCTTAGATTTATTGCCAACCATGGCTAGAGAGTCCAGTTTACCCTGATATTTAATCCATAGCTGGAGGGAAAAATAGATTCATGCCATTCCTCATGGTATTTGTACGAAAATTGAATTTGAACTAGGAATACCACTTTTCACGCTGATAACCACTAAGCTACGTGCATATCCATACATTTTTCATGTCCAGTTTAGCCTATACGAGGAAGCTAAGGAGTCATGAATGTTGCATACAATTAACGTAATTTTTTTCACTATCAACAATTTGATATAACTAGAATAAATTAATAATAATTTACAAATCTTAGTGTTATCATTTACCTGCGGCCTAAATTGTATTTTAGTTGTGACTATCTTTTTTATATGCCGTGTCCCTTCAGGACGTTGCTGATCATGACTCTCCACAATATCCTGTCCTTTTTAGCTCTTAAATTCTGAATTTTTTGTTAACTCTACTAAACTCTGTTCTGCCATCCATTTAATCAAACTCGCTAGGAAGATTATGCCTCGTTTTCCTCTGTAACCTCTTGCCTTCAATACGCCCTTTGGGTATCAACGTTTTCAATCCTTCTTTCCTCATTATATGCTCTAGAAGTTTCAATTGCTTCTTTCTGATGGTAAGTATGAGTGTCCCTTTTGTTTGCAATGTCTCTAGAACTTTGTCGTTGCTCACATGTTCGTTCCATGCCTTATAAGAGGACTGATATTACATAACAGTTCAGTACTCTTTTCTTTGTTTCTAACATTTTTTTCTGTCTCTTAATACTTTGCTTAGCTTTTAGAAGGCATATTTGGCTATCCCATTGCGCCTTCTGATTTCGGTGTCACACATTCCGTCTCCTATTAAAACACTTCCTGCGTATAACGATAAACTACATCCGCGTCCTGGGTAAGACGATAAACTACGTCCAACAGCAAGGTCTCTAATCAGGAGCTTTTGAAGGTCGGGGAACCATCACTTAATTGTTGGTGTTCCCAGGTTTACTCTGACCCGGGGTGGTAGCAGCTGTTAGGATCCCGGCTATGGGCAAATAGTTAACCCCTAAACTGGGATCAAAACAATATGGAAGTGTAAATATAGGTTTTAATACCAGAAGTACTTTGTAAAAAAATATCACCAGCAATAAATTTTTGAAGAAAAATTATTGCCAGCAATACATTTTTGAAAAAAAAAATTAACAGCAATAAAAATCTTGTCAGCATTAAATAACCCATTGAGGTTGATATACCGTAAAACAAAACAAAACAAGACAAAACAAACCAGACTAAAATATTTCCTAGATATTTAAATTGTTCTATGTGTTTGATATTGGTCTCTCCAATTTGTATAACAGTCTGTTCCTCTTTCTTTGTACGTCATGAAGGTCCATGGAATTCTCAATATTCTTCTGTAGAACCACATTTCTGATGCCTCTAGTTTCTAGTTTCATCTGTGAGGAAAATTTCCAGATATTCACAGCCATGCAAAAGAGTTGATATCACATAACAATATCTAATGAAATTTTCCAGCTTTTGGAAGAAATCTTTTTGCTATCTCAATTCTGTCCTCTGTTAAAACACTTCCCAGATATTTAAAGTCTTGTTTGATTTTTATCAATTTGTAATTGCATGTTGAGAATGACAAATTTTTCCTTGAAATTAATGTTTGTCCATTAAAAATTTTGTTTAGTCCATTAAAAAGTTAAAGCATTAGTGAAGCTACTCGGTGCTCACACCTCGGCGAAGCACATCAAACAATTATGGAGCAAACAAATTTTGGAAGCGTGGGAATGATAGACTTCGAGCTAATCTCAATCAAAGTAGACGTGTTCCTTCGTGTTTCCTCTCCTGTGAAACAGCCCCCACTGGATAGTTAGATCAACATTAAAAAATTTAAATAAAATTATCCGTGTTTTCTTTCATCTTTGCACCAAAACCCCAAATATTTAAGCGACCCTCGACCGATAGAAGACGAGAGGGGAAGATATGCATAATTAAAATGAGATGTTCCTTTGCATGAAGGGCTATACAACATTGTCACAACGTTTCGGACGTTTCTTTCCTTATCAGGCGAATGTTTACAGGAATTTCGAAGGGAACTTTTTATTTAATCTACGGGCGTAGATTGTTCTCGTTCCACTGCCCATGTCTAGAGATTAAAAATTTAGGATGTTTGAATAATCAAAATAATGAAAAAGAAATTCAGACAGAAAAGAGAAATTAATATTAACAGATCAATAATAATAATAATAATGATGATAATAATAATAATAATAATAATAATAATAATAATTAGTTATCATCAATTTCATCAAACAATGTATGTCGATATGCTCACACCTTACCTCAATCATAAAAATGGAACCTATAAGTCTGGCGAAATAAACATCAATAGAGGAAATTTCAAGGTGACTCTTTGTCTCCTTTATTATTTTGCATAAACTTATAGCATTAACCAGCCAACTTAACAAGACAGAATTTACAAAATAGCTCAAAAGAAAAATAAACCATCTATTTTACATGGATGATAAAAGACTAGGAATGACAATGAGCTGGAAGGTCTTCTGCAAACTGTAAAATGCTTCAGTGAAGACATCTTAATTTGGATAAATGTGCTAAAACAGTTTTACGAGGATCGTGTTCTCTATTAGTTTCGTAACAATAAAAGATTTAGAACGGCTCTCCAGGTGTAAATGAGAATGAAGAATTCACCATAAGAAAATGGAAATAGTTAGTACTATAGAAGGTACGACTGGTATTAAAAAAAAATCAGTTAAATTAAAATAATCCGCCATCCCAGTGGTCCAATATAGTTTCAACATCTTTTCTAAATGACATCTGACAAATGGATTCTAAAAACAAGAAATTTCTAAGTATAAGATGCATCATCCAAAGGCTGATGTAGACCGTCTATACATACCCCGTAAAGAAGGTGGAAGAGGTCTTATTCAGCTAGAATTGTCATACAAGACAACAACTAGACATGGAAACAACAAATGACTGGATGATAAAATAGTAGTGAAACAACATGAAAACAGAAAGAAAAAATATTCAATAATAAAAGAAGGCAGTAAATACAAACAACATTTACATTTAGTAGATTCTCGACCCAAGAACCAACTATTGCAGCAAAAGATATGAAAAAAAAGCCAAGGATAAATTGAACAGATGAAACAACGCTGGCAAGACAAATCTCTGCATGGCCAATATCCAGGGGTGCAAATAAACCCAATGTTGATAAAGTTAATACTCATCGATGGTTACGAGCATCTGGATTTCTGAAACTGAAGGCTTTATTCTTGCAGCCAAGACAGAGTCTTTTTCACCTTTTTCAGGCATAATAATGTGGATCCAAAAATGTCAAATTCAAGAAACAATAGACCATCTAATCTCAGGATGTTCTATACTTGCCCCAAAAATGAATTAAAAATCGTCACGATAGAGTGGGGCAAACTTTGGATTTAATGCAAACACTTTGGGGCGCAAAGATTGAACATCGCCAGCGCCGGTTACAGAAATAGAAGATGGGTCACACAGACAGAAAAATTGAAGCAAATAGGCGGACATTATTGTCAAAAACCAGAAAGAAAAAAATTTACTGTCCAGCGGCGGATAACAATAGCAACAAAGAATTGAGGACAAAAGTCCTGAAATTGAAATAGAAAAAATGTGAAATAAAACAAGAAAATAATGTGGTAATAAGGTGCACTTGGAATTATAAAAATGGAACAAAACAACACTCATTCCTGAAACCCCAGCTTAAGAGACAGAAAATTGTCTTATTAAGTACAGAAACACTAAGGAGAACTTTGTCTATGTAATTAACAGATCAATAACATGAAAATAATAATAATGATGCCTTAAGTGTAATAAGAAATAATAATAATAATAATAATAATAATTCCTCCTCTATCAATCTGATATCATTATTATCCCATTCTTTCAAGACAAGTCACTTGCTTGCTTTCCAACTGTCAGTTAATCGCTAATTTGCGCATTTTCGGATAAAAATTTTCTATTTTTTTTCTTTTTTTTTTCATCCGGGAAAATGCTCAAATGTTAGAATCCATTCCGAAGATAGAGTCAAGCATTTCAAACACCAACTCTAAATGTAAATTTCTCTAATTCATCTTTCTGGTTTAGATCTTCTGGGTCTAGTTCCATTATTGATTCCTTATCTTTTATAGTGAACGTGAGAAGGACAACGGAAGCCATTTTCGACATTTCCAACTTGGTAACTATTTTCCAATGTGCCATTTTTTTTTCTCCGTACAGCATACTTTTCTGTCACTAAAAGTTGCGGATTAAGGTATCTGGTCGAATTTAATTTTTTTTTCCCAACTACTCTCTGCTACCAGTCTGTTAAACCTTTCAATCTCTTTGAGCCCACTCATTCGCTTGTCGTCATTCACGTGCTCTTCTTCTTCTTCTTCTTCTTCTTCTTCTTCTTCTTCTTCTATGTGCCGTGTCTCTTCAGGACGTGAGTGATCATGGTTCTCCACAAATTCCTGTCCTTTGTAGCTCTTAGCTCTTAGTTTATCTTTATGCGATCTCTCCTAATCCCTATTCTGCCAACCATTTACACAAGCTCGTTAGGTAGTTTATTTGTTTATTCTGTCCCTCTTGCCGTCAACATAACATGTGAGTATTAAATTTTCCAAGCCCTCTTCCCTCATTATGTACCTTAGAAATTTCAATTGCCTATTTCTGTTTTTTAACTATAAGTGTCGTTTTTGTTTCCATTTTTCTCTAAAAATTCGTCGATGCTCACATGTTCAGTCCATGGAATTCTCAGTATCCTTCTGTAGAAGCAGATTTTTTATAGCCGACTAAACTTTAATTATCAGACAGTTTTCTCATCAGAATCCATTTTGCACATTCGCCCTATCATTTCGTCCGTTCAGTGAATATTATTGCTACATCTGGTCTGGTACACCGGTTGTATATCTCGAGATTCGCAACAAAATCCCCCCCCCCAAAAAAATCGATCCTGACCTGACATGACTTCAATCACTTTCCACCGCAGTGACGTCTTTTGTACAAATATTGTCATGGCAATTGTTCTAATGAGCCTTCCTTTTTGGTATCCCAACCATATGAATTTAAGCGTATCACTGAAGTGACAGCCAGGTCTCATAATTTTACTGTTGAAATAGCTAGATGTAATCGTAAGTTTTATTCTAATAGTTTCTTTGTTCGCACTTCTCGCTTGTGGAATTCTATTTAAATTCCTTGCCACCCACAATTCAAAAGTTTAATTGCAATCTCAATCGCCATCTTCTGTCTTCCTGAAACCTGTTATATTATTGTCTTTTCTCTTCACTAAAACATTTCCATTCTCTTTCTCTCCCAATAACCCTTTGCGTCTTAGTGACATTATCACCTTGCTTGGAGTGAAATTATTAAAAAAAACTGAAGATATGCTACAAACAGAATATTCAGCTCAAACATTGGAATGCTTTTACATTTTGCCAACAGTCAGGAGTAAACCATGACCTACCCTTTTGAAAGAAGTAAGTTCATGCCTTTTAGAAGGGCATTAATCCGAATTAATCGGTTAGGATGTCTAACCAAAACACTATAATATATTTACATGTTAACGACATTACTGGCATGTCGTCTGCAGTCGCTCTCTCACAGACGCGCCGTCGCCTCTCTCTGTCTTTTTTTTTTACAAATATTTTCATGGAAATTGCTCCGAGGAGCTGCTTGCGATGGTTCCCAGACTCCATGAATTCAAGCGCCCTACGAGGCTGGCATCCCGCTCTCACCCTTTCACTGTTGAAACTGTTAAATATAGCCGCCTCTTCTACTCCAATAGCTTCATATCTCGCACCTCTCGCCTGTGGAACATCCTTCCCTATTCCCGATCCCTGAGAGCTATAATCTCCAACTATTCAAATGTAATGTCAATTGACATCTCCAGTTGCCTTGATCTATCCACTTTCCTTCTCCTCATCCTTTCCTCTATCACTCCTCTCTGAACTTGCTCCAAAATTCTGTAACCCCTTGCGTACTAGTGGCTTCCCGCCTTGCTTGGGGTGAATCGATTAAAAAAAAATAAATTAAGAAGCATTCCCTGACCTACCATTTTGAGGAGAAATAAGTATTTTATAATGCTATTAGTCTGAAATGAACGACCCGGATATCAAACCAAAAAACATTGGAATCTACTTAGATGTTGCCAACAGTAGAACTAATCCTTGAACTACTCTTTTTTGGCGAAGAAGGTTTATGCCTTTAGAAATGCCACGAGTCCGAATTTAACGAGCAGGGTATCTAACTAAAACATTGGAACGTATTTACATACTACCACAGTAGGTATTAATCCTTGATGTGACTTACATGTAGGATTTTTTATGACTTTTCTCTCGGCGTTAAACCAGAAGTTAATCTATAAACAACCTAAGCCAGGATTCGAGCCAGCCGGGATTAGTTTACTTTTCTGTGTTGTTAACTATTTTGCCAACTTCACAGCTCGCCTTATCATCATTTGAATATAAATACCGCCCGCCCGTCGTAGGCAGGACCGGATTAACCTATAGGCTAGTGTAGGCTGCAGCCTAAGGCTACACAAGCTTGGTTATAATAAATCTATTTTTTGTTTTATTTTAATATGGTTGTGCTGAAATATATGCTAATTTGGTTTGCAATAAATCATAAAATAGTTCTTATTAATGAATAATTTTATTAACAAACAAAAGATATCTATTCTAGTTTATTTAATGAATTTGCAATAGTTCAAGCTATGTAAATATCGTTAAAATATATCACTAGCAAAAGATATTCAAGATGGGTGCTGGCGAGTTAGAGGGTCGCTTCGTCTGGGGAGGGGCTCATAATTTCATTAGCCTATGACCCCCAAAAGGCCATAACCGGGCCCTACTCGTAGGTAAGATATGCAGTGGTTTTCTAAGTGTAGTTTAGATGTAGCACAAGGCCGAAAGTGTACAGTACCCAGTGAGGATCGAACTCATTAGTCAGTCGTAATTGATCTAGTGAGACAAACTTGTTAACCATTACAATATGTCGAAGTGTCCCGGGAGTAAGACATCTGAAGGTATAGAAGCATCTGAGATCGAGTTTCAATGAATACTGAAGACAGATACAAGAACAGTAGTACCAATTGACATTGAAGAACTGGGTATTACCAAGACTAGGTTTAACGCTCTACTTTGTCAGATACCAGGCAAAACATATGCAATATATATACAAGATATACCAACTGCTAACGCCAATGCCGTTACTGCAATATAACATAGTTTATTGATTGTAGCAGAAGCCAAAAGACTGAACACTCGAGCAAAGCGAAGAAAGAATTCCAAGTGAAAGATTGGTCGTAATTGAACACTGGTTTAAACACAAGCAATCCCATACATCGGCCGTGCGATGATTGTGTGGTTGCCAAAATAGATAAGGTCACTGCTGCCAACTAGCCAAATCTTTTATCTTTGGGGATTACCCCACTTGTCTGTCAAGGAACTTCTCCTAAAGGCAGGTGAATGGCATTGCCAAAAATCAGTATAAAAAAAGAAGCGCAAACTAACTTCTTATTTCTCTCTTTGATCACAAATATGCCGTAGCGACAAGACGCGCCTAGTTACCCCACCGGGAGACTTCTTACTACCCAGCGAACTACGTGTCGTATTGTACACATCACAGTAAATAAATGCCTTAAGCTGTTAACTCTGTCAATGTATGTTTCATAATATCTTCAGTAGGATTTTTTCACATACCGTTCGGAAAAATAAGGACATTTTAGTATAAACACTTCCTTGTATCTCTTTTATATACTTCTTATTTAGTTTTGCTAAGGCAAGAAAACGTTGTTAAATAGTGTTTGAAGTTTAATTCCTATTTTCTGTTACAGAAAACATTCCATGCGACTACAGTATTATCACAGTTCTATCTATCATAGAAATATGCCTTTCTTATCAAATATATCCCTCCAACTGCTACAGTCTTTAATCAGTTCTGTCAGTTATGTGCCATGATACACGCTTAGGCGATCATGCATCTTTTGATACATGACTGACGAGGCAGATTTTCCTGCAGTTGGTTGCCTTTCTTTTCTGCGGTAGACCAGTGGCCATCCAAGGCTATAGAACCCGGTCTGACCTGCTATTTACCCATGGGAAGAGAAGAAGATTCATACCTTTCGCAAAGGGTATTGGCACGTAAGTGAATGTAATGGATTCGACTGGAATTCGAACTCGGCTCTCTGATTCCTCAATCCGAAGCGCTATCCATTACTCCACCGTGCCTCCCTACAGTCTTTAATAATAAGGTATAATCATGAGCATTTTCTAGATTGACTGATTTTTTTTATGGTTTATCAACCTTTTGCAGGTTATTTAAAGCCAGATATTATTTTTATTGTAAGATCTTTTTAGAGATAATGATTTTACTGATACAAGTCCTAACAATTAACCTATAGCTGGAGGTAGAAACCGAGTTCCAATTCCGATTGGAATTGGAACTAAAAAACACATCAATATATAATACTCAAAAGGTTGATAAGCCGTAAAAAAACACATCTATCAATATATAACACTCAAACGGTTGATAAGCTGTAAAAAAAGAAATCAAGAAATCAGCCAATTCTGCTTAAAGCTCCAAGACACTCAAAGGAGAAAGAGAAGGTTTCTTGATTGCGGTCTAAAACCAAATAAAAGACACAAGAACAAAGTGAAGAAACCTTTGTAAGAATGTTAATGGCAAAGGCATAACGTGATTGGCAATGGTTTAATGTGTCAAATATTGGTACCAACTGAATATTTGTGTAGGTACAAGATAGCAAGTTCCCTGCACAGGGCAGACAAAAACAGTCGCTAATATCGAAATAGTTTGGTTCGTTTAATTGTTTTCGTTTAGCGGCATATCAACACCTCTATGGGTTATTTAATGCCCAAATTTATTTATGAAAATTCAAGCTTTATAATCAGTTCAAGAGAATGGTATTATTTCAAGATTAAATTTTAATTACTTAGCTGCATTTTTTTTTTTTTTTTTTACTAAATAATCTTACAAAATCAAACGCGGAATAAAAATTATTCTCCTTACAAGAAATGAGATTTCAATTTTTTTAATTGTTTTCACAATGTATGGTGTGTTCAGTTCTACTAATAAAATGTATTGTTGGCCATTTCTACTGTTAAAATGTATTATTCGTCATTTTTACTATGAAAATATATTGTTAGTCATTTTTTTTAAAAAATATGTTTGTTTTTTTTTTTTTACTATTAAAAAGTATTATTGGTCATTTTTACTATTAAAATGAGAAATTGGATTTATTTTCAGAAATAATATTTCCCCCAACAGACGTTATATTAGGAAGTAAACTTATTTGAATTTGTCCTTCCTTTAAATAAGTTTACGTTAAAAAATGATGTA
>CAHIKZ030000411.1:420000-445000 GCA_903632075.3 Acanthosepion pharaonis
GCCTTTTTCTTTTTTATTTACTATTGTTCACCCAATTGTGCCACTCAAGGTGGAAGGTTACTGAATGGAGATGTTTTGAGGGCGTATAGGGAGGGGCCTAGGGTTGCATGTTATGAGGATATGTAAGATAGATAATGGTTGACCCTCGAGAGGTTAAGATTGTAGTGATCAAGGAAGCAACCGCTCGTGAATCCGTTCTATAAAGTAACAGTTATAGGGAAAATGTTGTTTCAGTGAAACTTCCACCTTCCCAGTGGAATACAAAGGAAATGAGGATGAGTCGATTCTGTATATGGGGGGTCCTAGTTGTGAAGGTCTGAACTGATGGAACCAAGGAATGTAGTTCTTGAATATGTGCCACAGAATTAGCGAGAGGCTAGCAACGTTTTGTCTATGGGAAAGGGGTTGTAGGGTAGAAAATAATTCATCACCCACAAGGCTGCGAAAACGCTTTTGAATTCGGTCGTGGCTGGAAAGTGAGGATGAGGCAGCTCCGTTCCACATGTGACACTCCATTTTCGGTTTGGTCTGGCTCTTGCAAAGATAAAGCATGACAGTAGACAAATAATTTCTTGTGGGATGGGCGGACAATGATCCATTTTTTGGTTTGATCTGGCTCTTGCAACGATAAAGCATGGCAGTAGACAGGTACTTTATGTGGGAAGGTCGGCCAATACTCCATTTTTGGCCTGATCTGGCTCTTGTAGAGATAGAGCGTAGCAAGAGGCATTGTGTCCAACTAAGCAAAATTTCGTATTTGAAGCAGTTGCTTTAGAACAGCTCTTTTTCGCGACCCCAGGTATTAACCAACTACACTGAAAATACATCCGTTGTCATTGCACTTGTCGCAACAGCGCCGCACGCGCCTCTTATTACCGCATCGATTGCATGGCGCATCACCTTAAATATTGGACGGTTGTGAAATAAAATATAAACTGAAATTCAATTTAATTTTCACGACTCCACCATTTCGGGTCATGACCCATAGTTTAAGAAGCGCTGTATTAAAATAACTTTATACGAAGCAGGGTACTACGAGATAAAAAGTGGAATGGCTAAATCCGATGTTAAATGTCAATAAGCTAAATCAAGTATTAAATACTGTATATCTTTATCTGATCCTCTCGTAAAATTAGGTACTGTAGTCGTAGATCGGTTGATGTAGATAGCGATAAAATCGAGACATTATATTCCAACGCTTCTTAAACTTTTTTCATTCATGTCCCCAGCTTTCATGACGAGATTTTTGGCGACCCCAGATATTAACCAACTACACTGAAAATACATCCGTTGTCACTGCACTTGTCGTAACAGCGCCGCACGCGCGTTTTATTACCGCATCGATTGCATGGCGCATCACGTTAAATATTGGACGGTTATGAAATAACATAGACTTAAATGCAAGTGTTTGAATTTAATTTTCACGACCCCAGCATTTCGCTTCGCGGCCTCATTTGGGGTCGCGACACATAGTTTAAGATGGGCTGCTTTAGAATAATACTATTTTGACTATTGACTTAGGCAAAGAAAATTCTATGGCTTTTCTAGAATTTATTCTGACTAAATTTTAAAGAATTTCATAACTTTCATTTTACTGTGTTAATCACCCAAAATCAACATGATGTTTGCTGACACCCACTTATTTGAAGATATTAACTCTGTATATGAGGAATCTTATGCTTAGCATAAGGAAGAGGCAGATGAAATTTCTGGGACACGTGATGAGAAAGGAGGGCCTGGAGAATCTAATACTCGTGAGACGAATAGAGGGAAAAAGAGACAGTGGGAAGCAGCGCAATACATACATGGCGGGCTTGGACAGGTTGGAAAGCGGAGCGTGGTCTGGGGGTGGTGGCAGAAACACAAAACCTGTTGAGAGTCACAAGGGATAGGGGGAAGTGGAGGGCCATGATCGCCTACGTCCTGAAAGGACACGGCACATAAAAAGAAAAAGAACATAATTTGTTTACTGACAGTGTGAAAATCTAACAGACACAAATTTAGGATGCACCAATATATAGAGGCAAAAAGACACATTAAATTATTTATTTACATTACCACACACCGTTTCAGCCGTTGTGTCCCACGGTCTTCATCAGACGCTTGTTTGTTTGGGTAACCTTCAGGGAATTTAGAACTGAATTTTTTAATTAATCTACGTTCAACTGTCCATGCCTAAAGAAATCTTGTTTTGTTCTTTGTGTGGGCCGTCCTGGGTATGACAATAAACTACATCCGCGTCCTGGGTATGACGATAAACTACATCCGCGTCCTGGGTATGACAATAAACTACATCTGCGTCCTGGGTATGACAATAAACTACATCCGCGTCCTGGGTAAGACGATAAACGATGTCCGACAGCAAAGCCTCTGATCAGGAGGTTTTGAGGAGCGTGGAACCACCTCTTAATTGCTGGTGTTCCCAGGTCCACCCGGACCCGCGGTGGTAGCACCTGTTAGGGTCCCAGCTATGGGCAAAAAGTTAACTCTTAAACTGGGTTCAAAACACTATGAAAGTGTAAAAATAGGTCTTAATATCAGAAATAGTTTTTTGTAAAAAATTATTACCGGAAATACATTATTACCAGCAATACATTTTTGTAAAAAAATATTACCAGCAATAAAAGATTTTGTCGGTAATAAATAACCCATTGAGGTTGATATGCTGTAAAACAAAACAGACCAAACCAAAACTTTGTGTGGGTGGTGTAATGGATTGTAGCTTTGAACGAGAAATCGGACACGAGGTTGAATTCCAGTCGAGTTCAATACATTCAATTATGCGCAAATACTCTTGCGAAAGGTATGAATCCATTTCTTCTGTCCCAGTTATGGATTAAATAGTAGGTTTTGTATCTAGAGAAAAACATTCTTATCTCACAAAAATTGTTAATGCATTGTCCACTCATAAAATTTTTAAAAAGTAATTATTCTTACAATTCAAAATACGTTTTGGCTTTAAATATCACAAAGGGTTGATAAACCATAAAAATATCAGTCGTCTTGGTTATTACTGTGCAATTATTGTTCAAATGACTTTAAGTCTGCACTACCGAGCTCCGGGATTGAACTCACAATTAATACGTAACTAGATTCAGAAAACAAGGCTTTCATCTACTATTAATTCAGACAGAAGTTACAATGTTATTTTATATTGTATATCACGGAAAAGATTATATAGCGTCCACAACAGCAAAAATTCACTGACTTTTCCATGATTTCCAGTTTTCCCTGATCATTGATCTTGTTGTTCGTCCATCTTCCGTGTTCCTTTAGGACGTGGGCGAACACGGCTATCCCCAACTTCCTATCTACCTCTTGTAGCTCTTAGTAACGTTTGTATTTCCCTAGCACCCTAGTTTGACCATCCATTTCACAAGCTGGTCAGGTAAATGACCAGCAGTCACCGCCTGTCCTTTTTGCTTTCGATTTATCTTGAGAGTGTTAAATTCTCTAAGCTCTCCTTTCTCATTATTTGTCCAAGAGATTTCAGTTGCCTCTAACTGATTCTCAGTCTAAGTATCATTTTTTGTTTTCTTTAAAACTTATTTGTTGCTTACGCGCTGTATTCTCAGCATCCTACTGTAGAACAACATTTCTATTGCCTCAAGTCTCTTTTACATCTGTGCGGAAATAGTCCAGCATTCACTAATAGGAGGACTGATATTACATATTACTTGCGAATTGGTCTGCGAGACAAGCTTGTTAACCATCACTGTCGAGTAGACCATACTCGCATGCGCGCGCGCTCAAATGTCACTATATTTAGCATAGGTATTATTCTTTATACTTAGGTTAATGGTACATAAGCCAAAATTGGAGTTGGAAGATTGTATTGCAGCAATATTAAATGTGGGGAGGCCTATCTGCCTTTATCAAGATGTTTCTAGCTTCCACCTGGCATCAAACAGTAACACAGACCACTGGCACTGATGGGAAAGACAGAACTCACTCACAATAAAAGCGTCCCCAACCCACATACATATGTAACTGTATACAGTACACTAATTTATATATGTAATTAGTACTTAAACACGTAATAAAAGTAGAAAATTATTATAACAGTTACTGGCCTACAAAGAGAGTATATGTTTAAAATATATATTTTGCTAGGAAAGAAGAATGTAACATATTAATAATACAATCAATCAGGAAAGACAAATAGGTTAAAAAAAGAAGTAAAAAAAAAAGACAACGAGAAAGAAAGAAACAAAGACAGACGGAGAAATGGAAAGAAAGAGAGACTAGCGAAAGAGAAACCAGAGAGCAGCCCGTTTTTGTGTGCGCGCATAGGCCACGTGACTCGGGGTGACTGTGACGTCATTCACCGCGCACAGTGGCTCACAGACCGTGGACCAAGTCAGACGTGTGTTTCGGAGTCTCTTGTTCCTTTCTCTCTTTTTCTCTCCCCGCCTCTTCTTTTCACTTTCTTTCTGTTCTGTCAAACAACAACAAATAAACAACAGTCTACTCTACGGGACTTTTTTTTTTCTTTACAAGCTTGAAAAAGGATAGATTTTTAACTGGTTTATATTTCAAATAGAAAGAAAAAAATCTCTCTTTTTCTCTATAAAGAAAAATTTAAAAAGGTGAAGGAGTTTTTTCGGGGAAGAAAGAAAGAAAGGATGGCGGCTGGTCAGGACACGGCCCAGCAAAAGATGTTAGAAGCAGAAAAAATACCCACCCACACTTAGTTAAGCACCAGTGCAAGCCACTGTGTGCCAACACGGCCTATAGCTGTAATAAACTCTATTTTTTTCCTCTACACGTTGCTGTACCTGGTAAGTAAAAACAGTGTAATTTTAGTTATTACTTGTTTTTTGTTCTCTTTTTTACTCTTTCTTTTTTAAAAAGGAAATTCTCTTCGTTCTCTTTATCGCATTCTTTCTTTCCTTCCTTCCTTTCTTTGTTGTGCCCTTTTTTTTATTCGTTTGTAGGTAAAACAACAGCAGCAAACACCTTTGTTTTTTTGTATAACGTATCAATCATGAATCAATCAATGTGTTGTTAAACTGCCCTTTATGTGGGCGCCTACGATAACACGATGATGTTTACAAAGTTCGTCTGGCAAGCAAATCGGTTCGCTGGGATACTGACTTCACCCCCTCACTGGATGCCCCAAAGTAAATAAACCTCACACACACTTATAGTGAGGAGATTTATTCGCTTGTCTCACGAGGTGCTCAATATTTAAAAGTCTTGTGTCAGTTATGTGCTCAGCAGCTCAGGTTAAATATGAAATGATAAAATAAAAATATCCTTCCTTGTGAGCTCGCATTTCGGACGAAGACTATTATTGAGTTTGATCTTCGCTGAGTGCCCTGCACTTGTGGCCTTGTGCCAGTTTAAGTCCGTTCATCACTTTTGGTTTGGTAGAGTGATGCATAAAAAGTCACTAACTAGTGGGGTGAGTTCAATAACCATTTTATTAAATTCCACGTCTTTTTTAGCTCCTGAATAAACTAAAAATAACGCGTGTGCTCCCCCACTCCAATTGGTGCTGAAAAGTTCTCGGCCCGACCAAAAAGGGATCTCAAAATATATGGTCATTTTCAATTAGATTTGTAGTGAGTTGGACAGATTACTTTTCCAGCATCATTCTTGTCTTGTGTATATATATGTCTCCCACCTTAGAACGTTGTTTTAGCAGGCTTGTCTCTCAGACCAAATTTCCCAGTGTAGTGAGTTCGATCCCTACTGGTTACAGTGACCCTGTGTTGCATAAGCAATCAATGGTGATATGAAATTTTCATGAAAGAAAAGATATATTTAATTCGAGTATACGGTAATGTTTATTAATCGCATACAAAAAAAAATGATTTCTTTTGAAAGAATTTTTTTTTTCAGTAAAAAAGCCTTTTTTGATGGTGGACATAAACTTTGTTTAATCAAGTCAAAGTGCATATAAAAAAAAGTACAAAAAAGAAATGGTCTGAAGTAAAAAAAAAAAAATAAATCGATTCTAACTTTAACTTAAATTTTACCTTGAATACCTAAAAAAAAATAAAGACAAAAAAAATGAAAAATATATTTGAAAAATCGATAATAATTATTACTGTTTTTGTTTTCAGGAAACAATAATCGATATATTTTTTTCTTTTTTTTAATAATCAAATGTCGATTTCTACCTACCTACATCACGTTCGTCCAGAAAGCCATATTTTTTTAAAAAAAATAAATACACTTTTTCTTTTTATTTTTGGTTTTTAGCATTTTAAAAGTTGTAAAAAAAACCTTTCTCTTGGTATATAAAAATTAATTAACAAAGAAAAAAAGGCAACCTATGCCAGTAGCTAGAATTTCAATATTTGTTTTTATTTTATTTTATTTTTTTGACATCACCTTCCACCAGTGTTTTGATTCGATTCACTTTTTTTGTGTTGGTGCTTGGTTAATTGTCAGGCAGGGTCACACACACACACACACAGTTTTAGTGACTACTGATTGAACATGTTTTTTTTTCTTAAGGATCTAAAAATCATCTAGTCATTCTTTTCTAAAAAAAATATTTCGGTAAAGAATTTTTGGTTTTATTTAATTTACATGTTAAAAAGTCGGTCAAGGATCATCATTTTTTTTTCTCTTTCATAAATAAATGTTTTCCTTTAACGACAGCAATAACACAAAAAAGTCAAACCCGCAGGAAACAAACTACTTCATAAATTGGCCCAGACAAAGCTTTGACTTATCTTCAGTACATCTTACGATATGTGGTCGCCTGGATGATAATCAAATGATCAGACTTTATTTATGCAAAACAAAAACGGTGTTTGTAACAGTTTGTTCTTTCTGTTGATTTTTTTTTTTGTCTTTTTTAAAAATCTATTTTTAAAGAATAAACGTAAGTCACCCCCCCCCTGTAACATGCAATATTTCTTGTTTTAAAATGTTTTTTCGTTTTTCAGTTCAAAGACATTAACAGGAAATAAATATGTTTTTTTTTAATTTTATTTCCTAAGTGTCTCATAAAACAAAGAAGCCTTAGCATGGAAAAAATAATAATGTTCAAAACAAGTTTTAGGTAGGATCAAGTTGTACTTGAAAGTATCTCTGTTTCTTTGAAAATTAATTAACCCATCCCTGTTGTTTTGTCATGTACACAATCATACGTTTTTGAACAATTTTCATTTTGAATGATCAAACAACCTTCTTTAAAGAGTAAAAAAAGTGGATCTAGCTTAGTTTTTTATGTGTCTGTGTATAAAACCTCAATATACACATTTTTGTGAATTATAAAATTGTACAAAAAAAAAAAGTATTATTCTAGTTTGAAGTAAAACTAAAAAAGAAAGTTGTAACAAGTTAACTGTTAACATAAATGAATTTCATCGTCAAAATTTACTTTTTACTTGCCATTAATTTTTTTCTTTCTTGTCAAAATTGAGACTACTTTTTTGTTTTTAATGTCAGAAACTAATTAAAAAAAGTATTGCTTCTTTAAAAAAAAATAGTTCTTTGAAAAGTTCTTCAATACCTTTTTGAAGTAGAATATAAAGACTAGAGCACTCAATTTAATATTTTATTTTAATTTTCAATTTTTATTTTTGTCACGTGTTGTTCAAATCAATTGTGAATGTCTGGTTTGTGATGTTCATTTCGACACCAAGGAAGTAACTGCTACTTGTCATATCTTTCTTCTTCATTACTGTCCAACTCTAGCATTTAATTATCGTCTTTAATTTAATTGCTTTTTTTTACTTTCTCATATTGTGAAAGATTTTCATAACGTTTGTTAATCAACTTCTTTTAAAACCCAAATAAATAAAACTGCTCTAAGGTCTTTTTTTTTTTTTTTTTTTTTTTACTTTTCCAATCTTACGAGCGAGAGGCACCTGTTTTGAAAACAAAATCGGTATTATTATTCGAAAAAATATTTCACATTCGAACATCCTCTTTTTTTTTTTTTTATAGTGATGGGTGAAATCATCCCCCAGCAGACCTGGAGAATATATAGTTTTAGTCACAAAAAGTGAGATACCCAATGAGGATCAAATTATTTTATACAGACTACATTTTTTTTTAACTTTTTTTATCATTATCACATTATGACTAGGCAGATACTGTTTCTTGTAAAATACCTGTTTGCGATGTTTTTACATTTAAGATACAGTTTCCCCTCTGGGAAGAAGTGACGCAACATAGTCTTCTGATAATTAAAACAACTTATTTTGTTCCAAGTTGTAAGTAAAGTTAAAATTAGAATCAGAGGAAGCCGTACGATAAAACTTTTTTTTGCGCATAAAGAAACGAAAAGTGTGTTTTGGTCATGTGATCATAATTTTTAATTTAATTAATTCATTCTAAAAGAGAAAAAAAAAAGGCATTTTTCATCTTATTTTTTCTACAACCTCAGAATTATTACAACACATTTTGAGACTAAATTTAAAAAAAAATCTGTTTATTGATTGTTTACTGTTGTTCATCTTTCTGTCGACATTATTGGGAATTTTTTGTTTAAGAATGTCCAATCCTGTCTGCTAGTGTTTGTTTGAAACAAAACAAAATGAAAGTTTGAGGTTGGCATTATCAAGCTAAAATAAAACTATTGCAAAACATCCTATATAGTGGAGAGATTTTTATTTTGATTTGGTTGGGTGAGAATTAAACAAAAAAAGACGAAACAACTTTACACTAGTTTCTGTTTACAGCATCAGGCTGATGAGGCAAATAGATGCGCAAGTATTTATTACTGTTGTTCACTGTATTCTGAAATTGGTGTTTTTTTTTCTTCTTTCATTGTGAAAATCTGATGATAAAAAAAGAAAAAGTATGTAATTATTTCAGATCGATTTTAGCTGTTCCTATTCTAAAAACAAATCGAACTTAATATTCATTTTCACACCCCCACAATCTAATCAACCTACACCTTTTTTGTAATGAATGCACCCCCACAAAAAATCGTTTTTAATTACCCTCTGCAATATTTTAAAAAAATGATTTGTATTAAAATGAATCTTCACTCGCTTTTTGAAAATTGCCATAAAAACAGATAGTTTGTGCACAAACCATCTTACCGTAGCTAGCATGTATAGATGACCTTTTCGATTTTGGAGAATGACATTTAAAAAGGGCCTGAGAGAGAGATAAGAAAACCAAAATTTATTTCTGCAACTTTTCTTTTTTTTTTTTTTTTAAATAAAAAAAAAAAACTTATGCGTAATTCATTTGACAGCATCACCCTTAATGTCCAGATTCGACACTTCATGAAAAAAAAAAAAAAAAAAAATAGATAAAATAAAATTATGCAAGAAATATCAGTGACAGTTGCAATGCAGTCCATTGCTATTTTTCCGCAGAGCCTCCTTCCTTCCTTCCTTACCTGTGGAATGGAAGAAACGTGTACAATCACGTGACCGCTTTATCGTAAACCGCACTGGAAGATGAGCAGTTGTCAGGACGTTCCAAGTTTAATTGCAAATCTTTTTACAATTTACTACACGTTTATTTACAAATCCTTAGTTCAAAACGGGATGAGGAGAGGAATATTGTGTGGCGCCAATTTCTCAAGGCGAGAGACACTGTCTAGTTTTCTCTAACTGCCATTTGAAATCTTTTGTTTCTTTTCAAATAAAATTTAATTTTTGCCAGTTTGAATTAAAAAAATAAATAAATACAAATAAATTCTTCACGTTGTTAAAACTTTTGTTTTTGTACAAAAAAGTCAGTTTCATTTGTTTTTCCCAAACAAAGTTTAGTAAACATTGTTGCTTTGTTGCAAAATTTATAATTGCATTTTTAAGACGAGATGACAGTGAATCTTTGCTTAACTTAAATTAAAAAAAAAATGTAGTTATTAAAATATTTAATATATTCTTATTTCCTAGCTGTCTAATCATTCTCTAAAATATAAAAAATGAATTTTTAAATTGCAAAAAAAAAAATCAAAATTAATTGAAGTTTTATTCATTTTTTACTTAAAAATAAGAATTTTAAAAATTCTCTTGTTGATGTTGAAAAATTATCAATAAAAACAAAAGTAAAAACTAAAGTATTTTAAAAATGAGACATTTTAATTTTCTCGTAATAAATCATTTTTTCCAACATTGAAGTAAAAAAAAAATGACAATGAAATGAATGCTCTTCGAAAATCTCTTGGAGAAAAAAAATAACCCGTTTTTGTATGGTCATGTGAGAGGACAAGCCTCATTGCGCCATTATTTTATTTTTTTTAGCATCATATTTTTAGGTACTTTTTAATTTTATTGTATTTTTAATTTTTTTAAACTAAAAATTTCCTTTATTTTTTTATTATTGAGGCAGGAAGCTTGATGACATTTTCTTTTTTAATTTCTTATTTTTAAGAACGCATCTTCACAGTATGAAATGGGCCAAGGCTTTTTGCACTTTTTAAAGCTTTCTTTAGTTTAATTACAATAAACCCTTAATTTACAAAATGAAATTAACCTTTTTTAATGAAAACAAGTTTCGCTTTGGTGCAGTGGTTAAAGTTGGTTGAATAAAAAACCACAATTCGGGGTTCGATCTTCACCAGGTGCCCCATTTGACTCTGGCCTTATGTTGGAGTTAAGTTTCTCTCTGATAACTACAGTTATATTTTTCTATTGTTAACTGAAAGTGAAGTAAAAGAAAATATTTAATGACAATATGTATTCGTAAGCTTACCTAAAGTTTGGGACAAGGCCATATTATTGAACTCATCTTTGCATTTTTTTTGTCTGAGGAGTTTTGCTAAACAAAATATCGCTCTAAACAAGACGTTTGAAATGATAACCATCTCTCACATTTTTTGATTCTATCAAAAAGTTCTTCCGTGCAAAACATTCTTCAGATAATGACAGTTGGGGTCTGGCAGGATTTCCAGGCTTAAAGCATCCATATGATGTTATAGACAAAAAATAAAGAAATAATTAAAAAAACGAGCAATAAAAATTTATTAAGTTATCACTTGGCGTTTTGTTACTTAAGAAACGGTAATTTTGGCAAGAAGCGAAAAACTGTACATACGAATAAAACGTGTATAGGTAAGAAATTACTGTGTCTGTAAAAATTATGAAAAAGTTTTAGCAACTGATGTGTGTATATCCTGTGTAGTGTTACACCTAGAGAGAAAACGCCTGTGCGTGTAAGAAAGAAAACAGAAACTTCTTTTATGCATAGCTTGGGTAAAAAAAAAAAGTGGTTTTATCAATTCGGGGAAGAATTGGGTGTCGAGAAAACCCGAAGTATAATAATCTTTTTCTTTTTCATCATACATGCACATACATAGAACATAGAAGATAAAATTAAGACGCGATATAACTGGTCTCTTAGAGTCTTTGCACACGCGTTTGTTTCAGTTTGCCCTGCCCCAAGGCACTACACGTGATTTCTGATAAAACCCTCGATGGACCACGGCCACACCCTCTCACATTGATATTTTTTTGTTCGTGTTTATTGTTATATAGCAGTAGTAATACATTGGTATATTCCCTACGACCAAGAGTCGGCGTTCAAGCTCAGCTGAAAACAAGGATTTCGGAGTCTGGCCTTACCCATTCAAAGATTGGCGCAATACAATCTTTATTCTTTATACTTTAAAATTTAAATACAATAAAAAAACAAAAACACACTTGACAAAAAAAGAAACAAAAAAAATAAAATTCATTTTTTCTATACAAGTAAAAAACTGCAAAATAAAACCGACGTCAACTCAACACGAACAACGACTTGACAAGAATAATTGTTAATTTGAATTTAAAAATCATCTAAAAATTTATTTATTTTTTTCATTTTTTATTTAATTTACGTTGTTAAACTCAAAAGGTCCATAAAAAGATATTTTAGACTGGTTCATAATTAAATTTACAATTACAGCTTAAAGTCAAATTTCAAAGTTTAAAACAAAAACAGCAAAAAACCCCAAAAAACAATACTTTTTTTCTTTCAAGGTGATTTTGAGAAGAAAAAAAAACTTTTCTCTAGGAAGACGTCTTGTCTTTGTCTTTGATAAATTGGTCGGCACTACGATTGTTTTCTTCATTTGTCCTCAGTACCTTTTATGACAAGAAGATGGTCATAAGGGGAAGGGGTGAGGAAGAAAAAATAAAAATAATAAAAAATAAAAATAAAACCCCTCTTCTTGATTTATTTCCTTTCACAGACTGTTTTAAAAAATATTTTCTTTATTTTCTGTAATTTATTTTATGAAAATAGCTTGTATTTTGATTTTGAACGACCTTGAAACGAGAATAGATCTCTTAAAGGGCAGTCGTGATATGAGACAGTAAAAAAAAAACAAACAAAAAAAAAACAGAAAAAGACAATCGGTCTTATTGTTGAATATTTCATAATCATAAAAAATTATAAAAGTAAATCTGCGAGTGAATTAATTAAAAAAAATTCTCTTGTCTATTTTACAAGTACATGAATGTACTGAAGGTCGTGGCTAAGCCGTATCACGGATTTGTTTGTCTAGGCTTGAACTTGAACTATTAAATAAGGGAAACTGATTTTTAATTAAAAATAGAGCCTTTAAAGGGTGACGACATTCCTTGCGTAAATTACGGGGTCATGAGGTGACATTTCCCGCCCTTTCTTAATAAACAAAATTGAGTTATTAGCGTGTTTAATAATTAATTTATAAAAATTAAAATGATTAAATAAGCTAATAATTAATTAGATTTAAATTTCTAATAGAAACATTTAATTCACGTCAGTTTTATTTCTTTATTTTTATGTATATGTAAAATTTGTTTTTGTGATGTAAACCGAACTGTTACTAAAAATAACTCGTCTTTTTCGTTTACTTCCGACTCTGCTCTTTTCTCTCAATCCCTTCTCTCGTTTCGTGAATAAATCATGTAGGTAAGCTTTGTTTTTTAAAAGGTATCTATTATGTAGCTTTACCTAAAAAAAATTGAGAAAAGCTAAATAAATAAATAAATACGAAATATCTATTTCATCCGCTTTTGGTGTGTAATCTTTCCTTTGCCACGATGACGGGTGGGGAAACACCCTTACTAGGTCGCTCATTTTCGATGGAGGTTTCCTTTCTTTTCTTTTCTGTAATACTTCTTTCTCTGTTTGTTTTATTTGTATCATATTTTTGTTTTTTTTTTCTGTCAGCTTTTTTTTTTTTACCTTTAGCTTATACATTTTTTTTAAAATAAATATTTTTTTTACTGTGATTCATATTGTATCTTTTCTTTTTCACAACCTCATTTTTAAATTTACAATTTTTTTAGACTTTCTTCAAAAGTAACAGGAAATAAAAATTAAATATGAAAATAAATCATTAGATTTGAAATGAAAACGTAATTTATGTGAGGAAATAAAACTGAGTATTAAATGGCGGAGAAGGTAGGTAATAAAATAATTGATTGTCAACCGTTTAAAACTTTTAACTTTAAGAAATTACAAACTTTTAACTTAAAAGTTGGCAATTTCTTAAAACTAAAAGTAAAATTTTGTAAAAATACTCTCAATTTGAATTGTATATAAATAAATAAAGATTTTATCCGGACGTTAGAAGACTTGTGATATCAGAAAAGCAAAAATTATTACATCGGGACGTTGATAGTTATGTTATCTCCAAGAAACTAAAATCAAAAAGTACTTGATTAATATCGTAGTTAAACAACACAGCTTTAGAAACAAATGGTTTTGGCAGCAATGACAAATGGAAGAATAACAATAACATTGATAGACAGTGGATAAACAACCATAGTACACACCATTTAAAAGAAATCTCGATAAAATTCCATCATTCCCCGTAAAAAAAAAACCCTTTGAGGAGATTACAAGAGGTTCCACACGTTCGTTTGTTAGCCCGAGGCAGGTAGGTTTGGAGGGGATTGATAAGAAGATTAATTTACAAAGTTGCACACCGATGTGTTGTGTGCCTTCAAGTCGAAACAGCTCTCATCATGATGATGACTCACTGTGGAATGTAAATTATTAGTTAGTTATGTGGTTATTATGATGTCGTAAAAAGTGCCCTATAAAAGCAAGAGAAGCAAAGTTAAAGTAGTTTTCATAGTTTTTATTACATAGTTTTTTCTTTCTTTTTTTTTAAGTTTTAATTTTTTTTTCACGTTTTTTTGGATTGACTATGGAAAATAAATGATTGTTGATGTTAATCCTGTCAAACAAATCTAAGAAATCGCATAAGAAAAACTGTGTCCAACCGATATTTTTTTTCCTGATAAATTAATCAAAAAGAAAAAAAAAATGTCTAATAGCAAAAGTAGTTGCGTATTTTTTCAACAGAGTGAAAGGATGAAAAGACAAGAGAAATCATAATTTTGAACGTTGATTTTCATACTCGACAGACTAGACCTCAAGATTTGAAAGAGTTGCACAATACAAACTTCTTTCTTTTTTAATGTGCTGTGTCCCTTCAAGACGTAGGTGATTATGGCTCTCCACTTCCCCTATCCCTTGTAGTTCACAATATGTTTTGTCCTTTTGCTACTTCTCCCAAACCATCCACTTGCTTAAGTATGTAGATATATAGGTAGGTATGCTGTGCTTTGCTTTACCTTGTTTCTCTTTCCCTCTCTGTGAATATCAGATTCTCCAAGCCCTCCTTTCTCATTATATGTCTCAGAAATCTCAGCTACCTCTTCCTGTTGTTAAGAATAAGCTTCCTCCTTGTTTGCATCCTTTCCAAAACCTCATCGTTGCTCACATGTTTGGTTCATGGTGTCCTTAGCATCATAGAATCATATCTCCGTTGCCTTGAGTCTCTTCTTCATCTTTTAGGAGACTAATTAATTTGCTACTATAAAGGAGAACAAATATCACGAACTGTTCAGTTGTTTAGACACTCTTTTAGCTTGACTACCAAAATTCTTCTGGATAATTGGTAGTTTCCCAGAACACATTGAATTCTTTATCTAGTATCAGTCCTACTCCCTTATTGTTCATCTCTACTCTTGCATAGATAATCCTGTGATTGTTGTTGACAAAATCTCCATTGTTTGGCCATCTAGTTTCACATACATCTAAGATATTGAATTTTAACCTACTCACCTCCTTTTAAACTACTTACCTCTTATTTGAAGTCTTGCCAAGTTTTGTTTGTTTAGCAGCATATCATTTAATGCCAAAATTTAATTTACTTTGGAGCATTAGTAATTTCTTTTACAAAAAGGATTTGCTGTTAATTTTTTTTTTTACTAGGAGAATGTATTGCTGGTATTTTTGCTATAAATATTTTTATACTTTCATTGTATTTAGGCCCAAGTTTGGGAGGTTAACTATTTGCCCATAGCTGGTTCTACCACCCAGGTCAGGGTGGACCAGGGAACAACAATTAAGAGATAAGTCCACACTTCTCAAAACCTCCTGATCAGAGGCCTAGCTGCCGGATTTAGTTTTTCGTCATACTCAGGATGGGCCAAGCTTCCTAAAAATCTTGATAAATCTTACTTATTATAAAACGCAGAGATTGTGTGTGTGTGTGTGTGTGTGTGTACATTTATATATTGGATCGGATTTCCTACATTTTTCAACCAATTTCAACAAAACTTCACAGGACTGCGTAAAATTACCTTGCGGTGGTTCTGGCAGTGCCAAAAATTGAAAAAACACAATTGTTTTTGCATGAAATCAATTTGAAAACACAATAAAACACGATTCTGTCACCCAAATGAAAGGGGGACAACTCATATCAAGTTATACTTATTATAAAACCCAGGTTGTTTGTGTGTGTGTGTTCGTTTATATATGGGATCGGATTTCCTACATTTTTCAACCGATTTCAACAAAACTTCGCTTTTTTTGGCAGGTAGTGTTTCTTATTGTCTTGCACACTTTTTTCTTTATTTTTACATTCAGAATGCTTTAAAAATTCCATTTACAAGACAATTGTTTAAAATAAAATTCTATTCAATCGATAGACTCATAACGATTGAAAACAATGTTTGAGTTTGGGTTTGACCAATTCGTAAAAAAAAACAAAAAAAATAATTAAGACGTGCGTGTCCGTCAACCTTAAGCAATAATCTTTGTCAATTTTATTTTTCAGTCTCTATGATGGTCGATACTTGATCTATCTCTTACTGTTACATCCCCGGGCAACGCTGGGCTCTCCAGCTAGTAATTAATAAAATTGGGAAAATGGTTTTCCCAAACAGTGTAAGAATAAAATTGTATAGAATTCTCCCTCAGAAAGCTTCTCTTTTTTTTTTTTTTTTTTTCTTAAAATTATTATAATTATAAGCATTTTTATACCCATAATAGGGAGGCATAGTAGAGTAATGGTTTGCGGCTTGAATTGAGGAGTTGAAGAGCCGAATTTGAATTCCAGTTGAGTTCATTACATTCATTTACATGCTAATACTTTTGGGAGAGGTATGAATCCAACTCATTTCTCCCCAGCTATGGGTAAAGAGTAGAACAGACTTGGTTCTATAGCCTTGCGTAGCAACCAGTCTAGGAGAAGAAAAACTCTGAATTCAAAACTGTATGTAGTCCTGGTGAAGCACACACTATGCAGCTAAGGTAAGGATCGTTTGCATTGACTTAATGTTCCCTACTATGGCTGAAAAAAAAATACCTAATGGTAGAGATCAAATAACAGTAAGTTTTTCAAAGCCTCCATGCACTTTCATTCTCCTCCTCAGAATTAACACTACAGACTACAACAATCTTCTCTGTATATTATTATAGTATAGTACAATCCTTTAATGGGCTATTATCAGAGACCTGGGGTAAGGTAAGGTAGTAAATATTTTCATTTTCTTTGCACAAATTCTGATGTTAAGTGATACTAATATTTAGTGTGCTTATATTTTCTTTACATTGATCTTGTGAGTAGATCGACCAACTCTTAATAATCTTATTTCTTACAAGAAACCAAAACAGGATGATGAAAAAGAATATTGATTAAGAAAAACCTGGGAAAGACCCTCACTATCTGAGATACAAGAGATTGTTCTCATTAGCTCTTCTTATATACTTAGGAAAACTCTCTCAATGACATTCTATGAAAACCTTCTTTTATCTCCAGTCTTGAGTAAAAGACTTGGTAAAAAAAATCAAAAAAAAAAAAAATCAGGAAAACTGGTGGTAGTAGTAGTAATAATAATAATGCCATAATAAGATTAAGCAGTATATTCTTTGGAAGAAACTAACTAACTATATATATATATATATATATATATATATAAAATGTGTGTGTGTGTCCCTAGTGATTATTGTACTGTGGAAAGAACCGGAAGTGCAAGAAATCATCAAAACTATTCAGATTACAGGATTAATAAAAGATGTCACTTGTTTATTAAGGAACTTGCTATCATATGATCTCTAGCAAATGCCATCAGATATTAATGGGATGAAAATGTATGCACTACTACTACTACTACTACTACTACAGTGTAACCCGGATATAAGAGAGTTGTCGAGACCGGAGAAGAAGTCTCTTATATCTGGGTTTGGTCTATTTTGTTTACATTAACACAGGCTCTAATTTGGGACCAGAGAAAATCTCTCTTATATCCGGGTTACACTGTACTACTACTACTAATAATAATGATATTTTTTTTTTTTTAAACTTTTCACTCTAAGGAAGGCGGGAGTACCACTAGCACACAAGGGGTTACAGAAAGTGGGGGGCAAAGTGTAAAGAGGCATGAGAGAGTAACAGATGAAGAGAATGATGGGAAATAGATCAAGGAATCTGGAGATGTCAATTGACATTGCATTTGAATAGTTAGAGATTATAGCTATCAGGGAAGCAAGTAAGAGGAAGGGAGTTTCATAGATGGGAAGTGCAAGACATGAAGCTATTGGAGTAGAAGAGACGGCTACAGTTAACATTTTCGACAGGGAAAGGGTGGGACTAATATGCTGACCTGGTGGCACATTTAAATTCATGCAGTTTGGGAACTAGCAAAAATAGCTTGTTGGAGCAGTTACTGTGAAAGTATTTGTAGAAAAGACAGAGGGAGGTGACAGCACGTCTGTGAGAGAGTGACTGCAAACGAGATGCTAGACTAGAGTAATAATAATCAATGGCTTTTCATGGATATGTCAGTTGTTTGATAAAAATATATCTGTTAAAGAATATAACAAAATAAGTAAATATAATCATGAAATTGAAAACATATAGCATGTTAAAATTACTATTTTACCTATAATTGGATCCCAGGTGACAATCAAAAAAGGTATACACAAGAAAATTAACTAGATCCCTGGCAGACTCTAGTTAGAAAAATTTTAAAAAAAATTCTTTTTATTATTTTATTTTGTATTAATGAAAACATTGTCAACCATTAATTTTGATTTGTTATATTCAACTTAATTTTTTGCTTTTTATCAAAACATTACTCAAATTGTCAGTATACTGCTGTGAGTAGATAGCATGAATTTGAAATCAGGGTGTGTGAGTTCAAGTCTCAACAAGAGATTATCCTTTGTTTTTTATCAGTACTGTCTTCTTGCTGCCATAGATTGACAGCCTGAATAAAGTTGTAAGAATATTAGCTGTTTCCTTATAAGGAAGCATTTGGCATTCATTGATTGAGCTGCCAATTCTGCTTTTGGTTGGAATTGATAAAATCTCCCCATTAAAACAATTTTTCCAGAAAATAGCTTTCTCAAGTCCAGTATTTATAATTTTTTTCATTTTACCTCAAGCAAGGCAATAAAGTCACTAAGATGTAAAGAGTTATTGAGTGTGAAAGAATATGAGAAAAAAAAAACATTAAAAAGAGAGAACAATAAAAGAGCAGGAAATAAGAAGACAGGAGATAACAATTGACATTGCAATTAAATTTTTGAAGATCAAAGTTGACTAGAAGGTAAGAAGTCAGAAGAATTCCACAAGTAAGAAGTGTGAGAGAAGAAACTGTTAGCATAGAACTTATTGGTACATCTTTTATGGTTGCCTGGAATCGGTGCAAATGACTAAAGTGATATTGACATTAAAGATCAATATAAATTTCATATTGACCATAGAAAATCATTTTAATTATTTGATTCCTACTTAACCTATTATTTGGAACATCAAAATGTTGATTATATCATTGTTTCTATTCAGCTTACATGTGCTATCCAGTTTAGTTGTTACTGCTGTTGGAAGTCCTCAAGTATTGTGATTTATGTTATTTGGTACAGTTCTTTATGATTCTGTAGTGCCAGTCTACAATGTTCGAAGGAGGATGGTCTTTGCTAAGATCCACAAACTTCACTCACTCAAAGTCTTTCTTAAACATTGATGTTAGAAAGCAATTGTACACAGCTGACAGTTTAGATATTTCTGAATGATTTTGGCATCATGCATGGAATCCATGTAAAAGTCTTGATCTGAAATGAAAGTAGACCTGAAAAATTTACAAATAATGTTTTACAGTGCTTTGTCTTAATAAAGGCAGAATATAACAAATTGGGAGTCCACAATGATATTTTAATGGTCCATGAAGAAAGCCAACTCAGAATGGTTTTTATTATTAGAATTAAATTTCTACACTAATTTACACTATATTGAAATATATACATATGAATGATTCATTCTTTTTTTTTTTTTATTTCTTATGTTATTTCTTTTCCAACATCTTGCTGAATCGGGATTTAGTCGTATTTGTCAACTGTTATCAAAAGTTCGCAATATAAATGACATTGTGAAAAGAGGTGATCTTTGACTATCATTAACATCAATGGAACCAGATATAAAGAAACTCGCTGAGCAGCATCAACCACAAGGATCTCATTGAATAAATATTCCTTTCGTTTTTTTCTAATCACAAACTTAAATTGGTTTATTAAAATTTTTAATCAGTGTGCATAAATAAATGTTGCAGTGAATTTTATTGCCTGAATAACTCTGCTCCAATGATCTTGACCATGGAAGAAACATTGTAATATTGTAATACAAGCTATTGGTCAATAAACATTATTATTACTATATTTATTATTATAATTGTAGAATAATTTATTTGCATTAAATTAGTTTTCATTTAAAAATAAAGCTTAATTATATAATATTTCTTTGATTATTAAAACCTCAAAATTTTTATTAGTGAAAAATAGAATATTGTTGTCTTATGTCAAATAGATATTAAGGGGTCTACCAAGAAAAAGGAAAAAGGGGTTCATGGGTAGAAAAAGGTTGAGAATCACTGTTCTACAAAGTTGTTAAATTCTTGTAGTTTAACAGTTAAGAGAGCCAGATGTTTATCAGGGTTTCCTACAAGAAAAGGAACATGAATTTGAATTTTACAGAAAGTGTGTTATTCACTGTCTACTCACTGCCGTAGATGGATGGCTTGAGTAGCGTTGTAATGAAAAGCAATTAAAAAATTTAGATGATGGTAAATACCAGCTAACATCGATAATAAACTGTAGCTTTCTTATTGTTGGGGATTTTATTTAATTATTATTACATTCTTTTCAGAACAGACAAACACTGAAATGAATAACATTCCCCCAGCAAAAAAATCTAGGCAGAATTAATTAAACCGTGTATATGTCATTTTAACCTCGTCCAGGCTTTTTGCTAATAGGGAAGTTAATTCCAGTAGCATTTAGATAAGCATAGCTTAGTCTGACACAAGGCCAAAAGTCAAGCTTACAAGTAGGAATCATCTGCCTATTTTAAAATCATTAACAAAGAGAGTACTGAACTGTTATGTAATATCAGTCCTCTTCTATGGCAGTGAGTGTTGGGCAAATTCCTCTCAAATGAAGAAATTTGTAGCAACTGAATTGTTCTACAGAATGATGCTGAGTTAATATCATGGATTGAACATGGGAATAATGAGGAAGTTCCAAGGAAAATGAAAGTAAAAAAAAAGATGCTTATACCTAGAATCAGAAAGAGACAATTGAAATTTCTGGGTCGCAGAATGAGGAAAGAGTGATAAGAGAATTTGACACTCTTGGGACCAGGGCTGTGGAGTCAGTCGTGAAGTCAGAAGCAATTAAGGGGTAACTGGAGTCAGTCGGTAAAACTCTGACTCAAGTTGAATTTACACTTTATGTAAAAAGTTTTACATTATTGAATTTTTATTTTTATTGTTATTTATTCTACTGTATATTTACTGTTTCCTTTAAAGAAATTCACCTCAACTTCTTTTTTAAAGTCGTCATTTTATTTATTTATTTATTTATTTATTTTTTGAGTTATTTAGTATTTGCAAAACTATATATGTAAAAAAAGTCTTACATTATAGAATTTTTATTTTTGTTATGTCTTTTACATCCTGTAAAAGATTATATTTCAACTTTTGTTATAAAGTAGTTTAATTTTTGTTCTGTACTTATTTCTTATTTGCAAAGATTATATATATATATATATATATATATATATATATATATATATATAGTCTTACATTATAGCATTGTTATTTTTATTGTTATTTCTTCTATATCCTTTCAAAGATTTTGTCTCTAATTCTGTTAAAAAATATTGAAGGATGAATAAGTATGATATAAAAGCTACAATATCTTTATTCTTTGATATAAACCAGTTATAATGATATAGGCTTACTCAAATTAGGAACATATGCATAGGCTTCGAGATTTGTAGGCCATAATCAGTTAATTACATAAAGAGGAGTTGCCAAAAATAGAGAAGTCTGAACTGGACTTTGAAAGTCTTGTGTTCTGACTCCACAGCTCTGCATGGGACATATTGAAGGCAAGAAAGATAGGAGAAAGCAGCGAATAAGCTACTTAACAAGTTTGTGTAAATGGTTGGTAGAAGAGTGACTAAGAGAGAGAGAGTAAAGGGACAAACTGTACTAAGAGTTACAAAAGATAGGAAATTGTGGTGTGCCATGATTGTCCACATCCTGAAGTAACATGACATATAGAAGTTTTGAATCCTGGATTTTAGTTGGGCTTGGACTTGATGTTAGTAGGAAATATACAACCATCTCCACCATTGTTAGCATCCCACCTTTTTATTATAATCATTATTAGTCCCATGACCAATTGCAGTCATAGGGTTACATATCTCAGGTGAAAGCCAAAGAGATATTCATTCATGCGTACTGTTTTTGGAGTAAATAGATCTGACGGAGCCCAACTTTCTCTAAATCAAATTTGAAGGCTTGCCTTGATCATGGACAGGAAGAGAACTCTTCAGTCTGGCTGTTGACTTCCACCCAGCATTGCCATGTCATCACCACACTAGCTGCATACATAGCTATGGAGTTTAGTTGACCTTATGCTAGATGACTATTGACTCTGTAAGAAGGTTCATCTGCATTTTGACAGGCCTGGTTTTTAATCCTACTGAGTGTCTAGCCACCTTGCTTACCAGAAAAGCCTGGTGGGAGCCACAGCTTACGGCAAGTCATATTAGGTTATATAGTAACAGTAGCACTTGCAGAGTGACCATATATATATATATATATATATATATATATATAGAGAGAGAGAGAGAGAGAAAAGGAAAACTTATCTTACCTAAAGCTTTTCATCCCCTGAGAGTAGCTAAGATAAGTTTTCCTTTTGTCTTTATTCATATTATCCTTTTACAGATACAGTGTAACCCGGATATAAGAGACTTCTTCTCTGGTCCTGACAACTCTCTTATATCCGGGTTACACTGTATAATCTATCTGAATTTTTATACACACACACACACACACACACACATATAATGTTGTTTAAAATTTACAATATTTATAGGGAAAAAGTGCTCAGTCTTGGAGATAGTGCTTATAGATATAGACAGTGGACATAGGAATCAACACTGTATGATGACTGACTTTCATACTTTAAGCAGTCTTGGTCTGAAGATCACTTGAGGCATGAAACTGACTCACCATGTAGTGTTGATTCCTTTGTCCACACTCTCTATCTTAGTCTGTTCGTATGTATTTTACTCTGTTCAAATCTATCACTATTTTTAAAGTATCAAAATATTTGGTCTTTGTCAGTATATCGTTTCTTGTAATTGTGATTTTATTCTTTTAAAAGTCCTTTGACAGCATTATTATCTGATATCACACATTAAGGGATATTCATTTTATTATGATGATCTTATTCAATTATTTCAGATACCATATCACCCCTATTTTCATTATATAATATATATATATGTGTGTGTGTGTGTGACAACTGTCTCGGATTAAAAAAGGTTAAACATTGGAAATAGGTAATTTTTTTACTTTCTAGTAGTTGGTGCAGAATGTTGGTTGAATAAATGCTGTTTTGGAAGGTTTAATTTTCTTTTTTGAATACGGATTGTACCGTTCTTATGCAACAGAGTTCATAACTTATGGCACATTGGAGGAGAGAGAGAGAGTTGAGTAGAAAGATGACCGATCTTCTCTACACTAATTGTTGAACCTAGACTAATCCACCCACTATGGGTAGAATGTCTGCTCATAGGAATGGTCATCGCAAAGTGGATTGCCAGGATGTAGCATTTGAGTTGTATGCATTGCCACACTGAATGGCGGTGTTCTCTATTACTTTATTATTAACCCCTGTCTCTCATGTGATTAAGTTTGTTCTTCACTCACCCTTTTATTCCAGCATTTCCTTACTCATAGTTCTGGTTAATGTTAATGTATTATACAAACTTTATAACAGAGAGAGAGAGAGACCCCCTTCTTCCTTAAAGTAGGCAGGTGAACTGATTAGTTCTTTATCTCTTAGGGTGTGGACCAATCTGTCTTGCCTTCTGGATTTTAAGTGGAAAATAAAATCTGAGTGTCGTGTCCACAAATACAACACAATTTATTATGCAACACAAAGAAATGATCTTCACAAAAAAGGAAGAAGAGCAAGCTAAATATGACAGTAGCATTTATACAGTCAGATACATGTATTTATACAGTCAGATACACGTATTTAAATATTAAAAATCAATGTTTTATGTTGTGGCCATGAAGAAACCAATAGTTCAGTTGTTCGAAATGCAATTGTTGCAATTGAGTTTGCAAAGTTTCAAAGTGTTTTTGTTGCAAGTGAAGAATTCATGTGGTATGGTACACTAATATGTGTGTGTGCATTAAGCACACACTAATGAATCATGTGTGACGGTAGTATTTTTAAAACACAGTGAACAAAGAAAGGGGGAAATAAGACTTACTTTTGTTGTTTTGTATATAGAAAAATCACCACTGACATGTGTTTTCATGGTATGTGTGTCTATGCTGTTGATCAAGGCTGGTTTGGTTTGTTGAATGTCTTTTGCCAACTGGTCTTTATTGACTGTATCATTGCAGATCTGGTCCCTGACTGAGCTGACAAGCCGTTTTTATCGATATTTGGCAGCTGGTGCTTGGCTCACGAATCCTAATCTGAGTTTTGGATGGGAATGTACTCAGTAACCTGAGCCCTGACCCATTTCCAGGTCATTTGGAGTTCAGCCTTGCCAATGTCGCCATAGAGAGAACTTCACATGTTTGTCATATCCAATCAGGTTCCAGAAACCACTTATTTAATTTGGAGTCATGTTTGTACAGAATTGTATAAAAGTTTTTTGTATCTACTGAATTTAGTAAGATTTATTTGTAGGCATCTCTTACTTGTTTGTGCTTTACTTATTGGCCGTAAAATATAGGAGTTTATATCCTATAGGGTAGAGAGAACTGACCTCAAAGCTCTCTTCTGGATCTATATTGGGGTTGGTAAGTGTGGGTAAGATTATCCTTCATTTTTTGTAAGGGGTCTTTAATCTTTTGTTTTTGCTTATCCAAGTATCTGGTTCCAGAAAGGAAGTTAGTTGATTGACCTGTCCTTCCGAATGCAGGTGTTAATGTTAATGAAGTTTGAGGAAGATAAGTAGGTGATTCTTTTCAGGAGATTTAAGAAATATTTTATTTATTAAACTTTGCTTACTACTACAACAACTTCATCTCAGTTTTCATGATGGTAAAGTGAAAAAGTGCATACATGACCCACCAAACTCACTTATTCTCTCACTTTAATAAAGCTAGAAAAGTATGGTATTATATTTATATCACAACCCATATGCCTAACTTGAATTAAAAAAAAAAAGTCATTATTTTCCTTGCCGTAAGTCCTGAAAAAAAAGAGACATTATGAACATTTCTCATCATGTTGCAATGCAGACAATAGAATATATTCAGTTCCA
>CAHIKZ030000411.1:450000-482500 GCA_903632075.3 Acanthosepion pharaonis
CTCATCGAAACTTGGATTGGATTGGTCAGTTTCTAGAATTTCTAAGAAAAGACAAATTAAAATTACACTCAGAGAGCCTATAATCCCATTGGTAATCCAAATTTCTGTCTAAAAAAGTTTTTTTTTTTTTTTTAAGCATTTCACTCAAGCAAGGCGGGAAGCCACTAGAACGCAAGGGGTTACAGAAAATAGGAAGATCAGATAGGAGTGATAGAAGAAAGGATGAGGGTAGTAGATAGATTAAGGCAACTGGAGATGTCGATTGACATTACACTTGAATAGCTGGAGATTATAACTCTCAGGGAAACAGGAGAAGGGAAGAGAGTTCCACAGGCGAGAGGTGCGAGACACGAAGCTATTAGAGTAGAAGAGACGGCTACATTTAGGAGTTTCGACAGTGAAGGGGTGAGAGCGGGATGCCAGCCTCGTAGGGCGCTTGAACTCATTTATTATCGAAAGTAAAATAACATTGGTTTGTAAGTTGGAAAATCTTTTTAATTTTCTCTATTGGTAGGGAAAAGGGTTTTTTTTGTTTTTTTTATTGTATTAACTAGTAACCCATTGTTGTTTGTTGACATTTTACAATGTTATTTCATTCAATGACTTCTATACTTTTACATGCCCCAACTTTAACACCCTGTTTAGGTACTTCCTGTGCATTAAAATTTGTATTATGATATTTAAATTGAACGTCTGGAAACAATCATGTTTTCAATCAGTCTCAATTATAAAGGTGTTTGTTAATTGAATGCAATTTCAAGAACCAATTATATTAAACAGGATGTAATCTGATGACAAAAATAATAACTTTTTGAGTCTTTGAATTGCATCTTTGAATTTTCAGTGACTCAGCAAAGTAAATCATCCATTGTAATATTATATTTCTCTTCTCAAAAGATTTGTCAATTTCCACTATGCATCCAGGCCCACCCAGGGAAGTATGTGACTGGGGGTTGGGGTGCAAAAGTATAATAGCACTATGCTTTTAGGCTTTTTTAATTTTTTTTTTTTACAGAATAAGGATTGAATTAGTAGTTCTCAACTGGGCTCCATATGGACCCCAGGGGTCCATGTAATATTACTGAGGGTCCACACAAAAAATAGCAATAATAACAGTAATATTTTAGTGGTCCATAGAGTGATTTCACTTTGGAATGGTTGTTACAACTGAGAATTGGAATTTCTATACCATATTAAAATCCTAAAAATTGAAAAACAATTCTAAAAGTAACAGAACCGGCTTAAGCAATATAAGTGTCCCTTTTATTCTGCCATTCGTGTACATAAATTTAGTTGTTAAATACAAGTCCATTTTCATTAAATTAGTTTTACTTCAAAATAAAGCATATACATTTATCATTTCTATAATACAATTCTTAAACTTATCTATTAGTAAAAAATAAAGTAAGCTTTTTTTTTTTTTCCATTGAATGGTTATGGAAGTCCACCAAAGAAAATAAGAGTAAAAGTGGTCCATGGGTAAAAAAAAAAGTTGAGAACCACTGGGCTAAATGTTACAAGAGAAGTTTTGCAAATTTACATTTACTAGTTATGACTTGTGAAAATTTCATGGTTTCCATATTTTAAATTTCTGATAAATCTTAATTCTTTAGTTAATGATTGAATAAGGTCATGGGGAGTTCTACGACAATAAAAATATCTATAGAATTCCCCTATCACATTGTTAAATATGTGAGATTAACAACTTTAAAAAATATTGCAATAACAATCATAAATATGAATGCTAGTCGTTATTTTAAGAAGTAAGGGGGTACAAATGAAAAGATTTAAAATTGACAACTTTTTACATTTCAATGAAACTGTTGTTAAACACTTCTGTCTTCCTTTCTTTCTTGCATTTTCTCACTTAATCCAAGAAATGGTTTGATATGTCTTTTCGTTTTTTGTCTTGTGATCAAAACAATTAAAACGGAATAGTCCGTTATTTATGAGGTATTAACTGGAGACATTAAACACTTGTATCTTTCTTTATTTCTTTCTTGCTTTCTTTCACTGAAACCAAGTAGTATCTCTGACATGTCTTTTGTCTTTCCATGCAATCAAAACAATAGTTTATTATTTATGAACACTAATGGGTATGTCCCAATCCTCATAAATATGTTGGACACTAAGTTGGGGTAATATGCTGTCTAAGTAGTCCACCGCTAGAAGTGGTTTACCTATTTCATGCTGCTGGCGAGTATTGTATTTTGTTGATGTTATAAAGATTACCATTTCATTTCCAACCTCTGTTTTGGTTATTCCTCATTCAGTGACCCTTCCTAGGCTACAGCAATTTATAAGGTATTGGTAGTGCGTAACGGTCATGTGGACTAACTAAGGGAGGGACAAGCACAATTATTATATGATGATATTTTAAATTTTTTCTTAATGTAATTTTTCATCAATAATATCATTTTTTTTTGTCCTTTTAGAGAGGATTGAATGTATATTGATTGGTAATTTCTGGACTTTTAGATATATTAAAATAATTCACACAGCTAATTAACCAAGTCAAAGACAAAAGCAGGGACAAGTGCCTATTATATATAACTAAGATAGATTGAGAGCAAGAGGGACAGATGCATGACATACTTGACAAGCTTGAGAAAATGGATGACAGAAAAGGGTTTAGAACTAACGAAAAGACAGAATTTATTTAGAGCTGTAAGGAACGGGAAATTGTGGAGAGCCATGATTGCCTACATCCTACAGCACATAAAGAGAGAGATTAAAGTTGATAAAGTAAGGCCATTTTGTTCAGACCAGTTGTTTAGATAAGACGTGTTTGTATTAAATGTGTATGCTGGCTGTTGATGCAGAATCACGAGGTTGGAGTTCTTGGAGGCAAGGGTGTACCCAAATCGATCATAAATTATCACTTGAAAAGAATTGTGACTGTGGTTAGAAACGTTTGTGGATATGGATCTTTGGCAGATCAATGATTTTGCCAACATGGTCTTTTCTGGGAATTAAAAAAAAAAAAAAAAAATCTGACACAAAAGGAAATCATTCTCAATATTTATTTTGATAGGAATGATCAGAGACTAATTTTGTATGTGTTTTCTATTTTTTTTTTTGTTTTTTTTTTTTTACATCACAAGAAAGAGTTGATCCTTACACTATTTACACTGTTCGGATTGTTGTCCACATCTTTATTGTCATATTCACAACATTTCGGCTGTTGTACACTCTGGCCTTCTTCAGGTGATATACTTTGGTAATGGCCCAGTTGATAAAAGCATTGGTTGAAGTAATCCAGTGACTAGACCCAAAGAGTTGTGAGTTCAATACCTCGCCAGAGCAAAGGTGAACAAAAACTTAGAAAGTTGAGTTACTAAAGGGAAATAACAAACTGAGATGTCCAGAAAAGGGGATGGCACGTGGAACTAGAACAATCTACAGAGTCTGGTTCGAAATTCCAAAGTATATTATCTGAAGAATGCCAGAGTGTACAATGGCTGAAACATCATGAATATGATAATAAAGATAAGGACAACAGTTTGAACAATGTAAATAGTATAAAGAGCTACAAGACCTCATCTCGGAAATATAGACAGATCCTTATTAATTTCAGACAATCATTCTGTAGTTCTGTGATGAGGAGTTATCACTATTTACATTTGAACTACTATACATTATTTATATTATTCGGACTATTGTCCTCATCTTTGTCGCCATATATATCACAACATTTCGGCCGTTGTATGCTCTGGCCTTCTTCAGGTGGTTGGAATGTCAAACTGGACCCTTTATTTCGCTCACTGGGGTAGATTGTTCTAGTTCCACGTGCCATGTTTGATGGATGTCAGCTATCAGTTATCTCCTGTTAATTTTCCCTCTGAAAGTTCTCCACTGCCTTAACTGAGTATTGAACTCACACTCTTTGGGTCTTGTCACTGGATCTAACCAACGCCTTTATCCACTGTGCCATGTGTCCTGACAACGGCCAAAACATTGTGATATATATGGCGACAAAGATGAGGACAATAATCTGAATAATGTAAATAATGTACATAATACCTTATCTCAGAAATATAGACAGACTTTGAACTACTATCCTCATTTTTACTATTATCACAATGTTTCGACTAATATGCCTGCTGACCTTCTTCAGGTGTCTGTCAATCTAGGTAATGTTTAGGGTTGATTGATTTTTTTTTTTCCAGATGATCAACCTTCTGTGGGTTATTTAAAAACAGAAAATATTTTTAGATTGTAAGAATTATTTTAGAGACAATAATGATTTGTTGATACAATTACTAATTAACCCATATCTGGGGGGATAAGAGGAGGATTCATACCTTTCCCAAGGGTATTTCTGAATAAGTGAATATAAGGCACCTGAATGGAATTGGATCTGGTTCGCTGGATCCATTACACAACAATATCTGTCTCTCTCTCTCTTCCTAACAACTGTTCTATGTCTGACTCTCTTTCTCTCTCTCTATTCACTGTTCTGTCTTTCTTTCTAACCACTGTTTTGTCTCCGTCTTTCTATTAACTGTTCTATGTATGTCTCTCTCTCTCTCTCTCTCTCTCATCATTGTTCTATGTTTTTCTCTCTTTTAAATAATGGTTCTCTCTCTCATCACTGTTCTATGCCTATCTTTTTCTCACTATTTGCTGTTCTATGTCTGTCTGTCTCTCATTCTCATCACTGTTCTGTGTGTGTCTGTCTCTCATTCTCATCACTGTTCTATGTGTGTCTGTCTCTCATTCTCATCACTGTTCTATGTGTGTCTGTCTCTCATTCTCATCACTGTTCTATGTGTGTCTGTCTCTCATCACTGTTCTCATGTCTGTTCTCATCACTGTTGTCTGTCTCTCATTCTCATCACTGTTCTGTGTGTGTCTGTCTCTCATTCTCATCACTGTTCTGTGTGTGTCTGTCTCTCATTCTCATCACTGTTCTATGTGTGTCTGTCTCTCATTCTCATCACTGTTCTATGTGTGTCTGTCTCACTTTCTGACCACCATTTCATATCTGTCTCTCTCTTTCTGACCACTGTTCTATATTTGTCTCTGTCTCTCTATTTGCTGTTCTGTATCTGCCACTCTTTTTCTAGAGATGTAATCTATGTCTCTCTCTCTTTCTATTCACTGTTTCATGCCTATCTTGCTCTCTTTCTAACCACTGTTCTGTGTCTCTCTGTCTCTTTATTTCTCTTTCTAATCACTGTCCTACGCCTGTCTCTCTATCTTTTCCAACCACTGTTTTATGTTTTCTCTCTCTTTTCTAACCACTGTTCTATGTCTTTCTCTGTTTAACCATTGTTTTATATATCTCTCTCTATTTATTCACTATTCCAGGCTTGTCTCACTCTTTTTCTATTCACTCATCTATGTCTGTCTCTCTTTCTAGTCACTGCTTTATGTCTGTCTCTTTCTAATTACTGTTCTGTATCTGTCTCCCCTTCTAATCACTGTCTTCTGTCTCTCTTTCTAATCACTGTTATCTGTGTCTCTTTGTATGTATTTTTTTTCTCTGGTGGTTGAGATAGTTTTACTTTTTACTGGGCATCCAATCCTGGAGATAGACAACAACTAGAATAAAAAAGTTGACTGAATGGAATATGCCTAATTTGATGAAGATAGTGATGCAATCTCATCACTATATTTTGACAAGTCTACCTCAGGCCTCATTGAACAATCAGATCACCATAATTGAACTATTCCTGCTTGCTACTTTATCTACGGTTAACTGTAATTACGTTGAATATAATTGCTTATTGAAGTCAGATCAAATAGGTGAGGTCATTTTATTTAAATTATTAGTTGTTATTCTTAGGTTTTGTTTATTCTTTGCCACTGTAATTATTAGTACCGTATGTCTGTTTACCAGTTTTATTTAATCAACTGTATTATTCAAGTCATAATCTTTCTTCAGGATGGTGTGCTCAAGCCCAAGGTAGTTGCATGTTGATTTTGATGTTTGTAGTCAATTTGTTTTAGTCTGGATTTTGAATACAAGTTTTGAAGTACCCCTCTTCTCTATCTCATCTTGGAAGTTAGGACATTACAATGGTTCTCTATCTTCACATTAGTACTCTTGTAAAATCGGCAACATTTATATGGTAGAACTCTCTCTCTCTCTCTTCCTATTTTTCTGTTGTCATTTTCTTTCTATCTGTTTCTGCTTGTTTGTCTCTTTTTCTCTCTGTCTCTTTATAACATTCTTTTTCTCTCTCTTTCTTTCTTCATCTCTCTTTCTTTCTCACTTATTATTCTTTCTATATTTGTCTATTGTCACCTTATTTTTCTCTCTATCTTCTTTTTTATCTCTCTGTTTCTTTTTATAATTTTCCATATTGTTCTCTCTCTCTCTCTCTCTTTTTTTTATGTATCCTCTCCTTTTTCTCTTTATCTTTCTATTGTTACCTTATTGCTCTCTCCCACTCTCTCTTTGGTTTTCTCTCTATTTCTTTTTATAATTTTTCTATCACTCTCTCTCTCTTAATTTATCTCTCTTTTTTTTCTATTTCTCTATATTTCTATTGTTTCCTTGTTTCATTCTGTCCCTGTTTCTGTCTTTTTTCTTTTTTTTCTCTTTTTTTTCTTTTTTTTCTCTTTTTCTCTTTTTTCTTCTTTTTTTTTTCTTTTTTTTCTTTTTTTTCTCTTTTTTTTCTTTTTTTTCTCTTTTTTCTCTTTTTTCACTGTTTTTCTATTTTTGTATCTTCTCCCATCATTTTTTCTCACTGTCCCTGTCTCTTTTTTCTCTTTCTTTATCTTCGCTCTTTTTTTTTTTTTTTTTTATAAATTTATTTCACTATTTTTCTTTCTCTCTCTCTCGTTTTATTTATAATTTTGTTTCTCTTTCTGCCTCTGTTTTTCTATCTTTCTGTTGTCATTTTTCTTACGTTCTCTGTCATCACTCTTTCTCTTTATAAAATTATTTTTCTCTTTCTCTTTCTCACTATTGTTCTCTCTCTCTCTCTCTTTGTAGCTGAACTGATTTTATGGTTTCTTTTCAAAATAGTTACACCAATCCTTAAATTTCTTCTCTTGAAAAAAAACGTCTCTCCACAGTAACAGGAAGGACAGAATGGCCAATTTTGTTCATGTTACTAATTCTGTCGGCTTGTTCTGTAGCGTAACATTTATTTGCTCATTAAATGAAACTATTTACTACACTCGGATATCATTTAGAAATTTTAGATAAATAGTCTAACATATTTATTTCAGTTGCCCTGATAAATTTAAGAGCTAGTTGTAACTTTATGAAATAAAGCCGTCTAATTATTTAATATATTACTTGCTTTGTGCCATAATATTCAGTGCTTTTATTTTTTAAAAGTTGATTAGAATGAATAACAATGTTTTTTTTGCTTTTTTGTTTTTTTTCAATAATTTCACACCAAGCAAGGTGTTGTAGCATACCTACGGATGATAATGGGTATGTCTCCATTCACATAAATACAGTAGTAAATACTGTATGTTGGTCTGCAGTCAGAAATTTGTCTTCAGCTGTGCTGGTCAAACTCTCTGTCTCTGGGAAGAGAGGATCCCCAGACAAAGGCCTGAGTCTTGTCTTGGGGAAACAGCTACCCGACCCCGTTTTATACGGGGTCTACAGGGAATTTTTGGCTGAGCCTGCAAGCTCGGATACCCCACATTAAATTTGGCCTTGTGCCACATCTGAGCATAGATATCCTGCAGCTGGAGATTCATTGTGGAATTCACTTAACTCACTTCTAGCAGTTGACTACTTCTTCTATGCGCTTCTGGTGAATCTTATATGTGTTGTTCTTGTTCTAAGTATTATCATTCATTACCAACCTTCATGTGATTATTCTATTCAGTAACCTTCCCTAGGTTACAACACAAGGTGATAAAGCCACTAAGATGCATGGAGTTTTTGAGAGTGAAAGAAACTGAGAAAATATTACCGAGAAGAGAGGAAATTAAAATGACAGCATTCAATGATGAATGACATTGTATTTAAATCTATGATTATCATAGTTGACAGAAAAGCAAGAAGCCGGAAGAGTGCTCTACAAGTGAGAAGTATGAGAGAAGAAATTATTAGAATAAAACTTAAGGTTACTTCTAGCCATTCTAGTACTGCACTTAAACTTGTGAAAATTGTAGTTTGTGGATAAACCTCTGGAATGGTATGTTCATATCTTTATGTAGGGTTCTCCTTTAGGGATTTGCTGATTGTTATCACTCAGTTGAACTTTGTGGCCATGTTGAGCAAAACCTCCATGGTGAGAACCAATGAAATGGAGCTTGTGTTCATCTTGACATTATCAACATTTTGACAGTTTGAGTCACAAATCTACAACAGTACATTTTGTGATTTCAAGTTTTCTCAGATTTAACTTAGTATTCTGTCAATTGATTACATGTTTTGGTAAAAATAAGTCAGTGTTTCTTTTGGTTAATTTTCACTATTTACATTATTCGGACTATTGTCCTCATCTTTGTTGCCATATTTATTACGTTTCAGGCGTTGTATGTTTCGGCTTTCTTCAAGTGGTTGGAATGTCGAACTGAACCCTTTATTTCGCTCGCTGGGGTAGATTGTTCTAGTTCCACGTGCCATGCCTGTTAATTCCCCTCTCCAAGTTCTCCACTGCCTTAACCGGGTATTGAACTCACATTATTTGGGTCCTGTTACTGGATCTAACCAACACCTTTTTCCACTGTGCCATGTGGTCATGGCATGTGGAACTAGAACTGTCTACCCCAGTGAGTGAAATAATGGGTTCAGTTCAACATTCCAACCACTTGAAGAAAGCCGGAGCGTACAACGGCCGAAACATTGTAATAAATATGGCAACAAAGATGAGGACAATAGTCCGAATAATGTAAATAGTGTACATAATACCGCATCTCAGAAATATAGACAGATATTGGTTAATTTTTGTTTTATAAATTCTCTTTTGAAGTTAGAGAAAATAATTTCATGTACTATTAATTAAATTTTTATTTTTCATGTATTTTTTTGAATGATGGTATTAAACTATTCATGAATAAACCCTATGAAAATTATCTGAGATTTTCAACCTCAGATATTTTTTTATGAAATTATTATTTATACTCCTAAAGGATTAAGTAAATCTGTTTAAGATAAGTTTTGTTTTTGTTGCATTCCATTTTTTCATTGGTTTCAGCCCCTTAGACCCTGATGCCACTTGATAAATTATATCAATGAAAGACGGTTTCTTTTTATTATACAAGAGGGATAGACATGGTAGCATTGATTCTAGGAAGCAGTGGGAGAGGAATGCATACCCACTTGTTGGCTCAGTATCTCATCATGTGTGGCCTTAGCCTGTCTATCAAATCTGGGTGTGGAAAGTGTACTGGCAGTTTAAAATTCCTGTGGCTCTCTGCTGGCTGTGCCAGTTTAGTTTTATATCTTAAACTACTTTTCTTTTTATGTGCCATGTCCTTTCAGGACGTAGGTGATCATGGCTCTCCACCTCCTCCTATCCCTTGCAGCTCTCAACAAGTTCCTTCCCTCTGCCACATCCCCCAGGTCACGTTCTAAATTAAATTCATCATTGTCAGAAGATAAGATCCACAATGTATTCAGACCAGTTGCTGGCCATCCTGGCTCAGCCTCCTTATACATATATCTATTTAAACATATATTATTAAATATAACAGATGACAAATGTCTATTATGTCTGATCATGAGCTGTTGGAATGTTTCCTTTGATTTCTGCTGAAAATAAAAACAAAAATTTTCCAACATTTATTTATTAAGTTGGTCCTAAGCTTTCGACTCACATGAGCCATCCTCAGAATGGTTATATAGACATGAAACAAAGATATCCAGTGTCAAAGATATTTCCTTATTTTGACATAGAAGATTGCTATGTGACATTAAAATATCCAAATGTAGGGCAATTTTTGTCTTTATTTTCACCAGAAATTAAAGCAAACATTTGAACATTAGAATGGCTCATGATTAAACATAATAGACATTCATTCATATTTAATACATGTTTAAATAATGATCTGCTGCCCCAATACACTAAATTCAAGTTACACACATATATATCACTATCTATAAAAGGCAGGGTGTGTGTGTGTGATGAATGCACGGCTGCAATTTTTGACGGATTTGCACCAAAATTTATATACACATGCTCCAAGTTAGCGGGAAGGCCAAGACCGACTTTGCATTTCCTAACTCCCGTCGATAGTGGAAATAATCGATTTTTTTTCATGCTTCTACGGCAGTTTTCATGTAGTTTGCGGCCATTTTCTACTGGCCAGAGTGAGAACCTATAGCTGGCTGCCACAAATAGGCAGGAAGATTCTATTGGCCAGCATGAGAGCCAACAGCTGACTGACACAAATGTTAACAAGCATGCGATAGCAGCATTTGTCACAAGTGGAAAAAATTTAAATCTGCATGGCACTTTACTCCAATTGGCTCATTCGCTTGCTTAAACTCAACGTTGATTCTGATTCTGCAGAACTGGGTTGGGTGTGAAAAAGTATTTGTTGTTAACATTCTTTTTTCATTCGGTTTTTCCAGTTACGAGTCCTTTTTTTAAAGCTGATTGTTTTGTGTTCATTTTTAGTTCTTTTTTCATAACAGATTTAATGTTTAGTATAGAGCTTAGAAAAAATTTGCAGTGTGAGATATGCAAGAAGTAAGGCATGTAGCAACATCAGCATGGCAAAGGGCATTCTTTTAAAGGCAAGGAAGGGCAAAAATATTTTAAGTCAAGTGATAGCGATTGCTGTACGTACGATTTTTGAATCAAGCATGGGCAACGCTGTGCCATGCTGCTAGTATATATATATATATAATTAGTACAAGTAAAATGTTTGTCACTAAGTTCATTTAGCATCCAGAGTTTCATAGATGGACCCTCCAGAAATCACTCTGTCCACTCCACACTTTTTCTTTTGTGTATGCACTTTTCATTGGCGCATGTTTTTTTGCTTTTTATTCATAGTGTGTGTGTGTGTGTGTGTGTGCATTGGTACCCATGCACACATCTGCAGTGTATGTGCATATTTGTCCTTTTCATTGTTTTTTTTTTTTTTCACTTTACACTGACTCCTTATTTGTTTTTTTTTTTACCTTTTATCTCTTTATCTTCTTTTCTTTCAATTGTAGACATTTTGACTTATGGTTATATATTATTTTCAACATTGCTCTTATTTTAGGTTTTTATATGTCGCTATATCCACAGGAAGGCAAAACTGAATCACTTTATTGATTTCTTTTATCTAAAATCCTCCTGGAAATAGCTTAATCTATTTAAACCTTAAAATAAACTTTATTTTTTTTTTTTATATATATATATATATATATATATATATATATATATATATATATTTACTAAGCTTAGCTTAATTAGGCACAAGGTCAAATAAGGGAAGAGGAAAATTGTGTCTCTACAACTCTCCAAGACTAAGTAGGGCCTGCCCAATTTGAAAATAACTTAATTTACTTTTGACATTTTTATCAAAACACTCTCCTTTTCAGAGTCATTAACACAGATAAGAAATAAAGCATAAACCTTCAGCAGGCTTTAAACTTACAGCTCAAGAAGCTGGCGGTAAATCATTTAACAGTTAGTCCATTAAGAAAAACTGGTTACAGAAGACCAACAAGACCCAAGAGCCACTCAAGGTAGGGGGTTACTGTATGGAGTTGTATTAGCATAGGAAAGAACCAGCATTAGGAGTATAGAGCTGTCATAGACTTTAGAAGGAACTGAAAACCCAATCCTAAATAGAAAACAAGGGATAAACCTCTACTGTTCAAAAGACTGAGGAGGAGTTTTGAATTAGATTATAGGTGAACCTATCTACTCCTATTATTGTTGAAATCTGGAGAATTTGAAGGCTTATCTTGATCACAGACATGGGTTTATTGATTCCATTAAAAGTACCTCCCACCGGGTGGGGGGACCATTGGCTTTGTAGAGCAATCACGTTGTCAAGATAAACACTCAGTTATGGAGCAAGCTGAGTGAATAATAACCCCACCTTGAGAAAGAGAGCTATTTATGGTGCCATGGAGCATCTCATTGTGCTAAAGTGGGATAGTCCATTGCTTGGGCTGTGATTGGCTGCTGGTACATGAGTGGCGGTATTTCTGTATAAATACCAGCTTGATTCATCAGTTAGTTTGCAGGGTTTACAACCTGCTGGATGCTACCTGGGGCCCTTACGCCGGTAAGTACTGTTTATTGTATTGTTATTCTACAGGCTTCAGTCAAAGAAGCTCTCTGTTCAGCAATGCTGTCATCACTGCATTGGATTTGTAGATAGCTATTGCCTCACTGTGCTAGATGGCTGTTGACCCCTACAAGACAGTTTATCTGCCGTTTGAAAAGTCATGTTTTTAATTCTGTTGAGTGTTTAGCCACATTCCTCAAAAGGAACGTCTGGTAGGAGGAACTGATTTAGTCAACCAAGACCTGACCATACAGCAGCTAGTAATGGGTTACAGGATTCCTGTAGACTCATGGAGTAACCTGACTTACTCTTTTACATTATATTAATGCGTAAAATTGTATGATAGATGCTGAAGCCAGAAATAATTAGTCGTTCTTTCATATTACTATGGATTAAGCATCCAGATTATGAATATAAAAAAAATTGTTTTTTATTAAATTTTATGAAAAGTTAATGCGGGGAGGGGGGCAGTTTGTTATGTAAATTCACTGTAAATTGATCCCCACTATGGAAACCAAAACAAAATATGCTCATACCATGAAATTTTAAAAAAAAAAAAAAATTTTTTTAATTATCATAATCTACAATGCCTGATTGATAAACGTCATAATCCGACTACTCGATAGTAATATATGAAAAAAAAAATTGAAAATAAAAAGAAAATTTCTAGTTGTAGTGATGATTACAAGACAACATATGTTGATTCTCTAAGTGTAGATGTGGCACAAGGCCAAAAGTATGGGGCACCCGGTGAGGATTGATCTCATTATTCAGTTGTAATTGATTTAGTGAGATAAGCCATGTAGAGTGCCCCATGCAATCCATAATATATATAAGATTCATTAAACAAATATATCAAAATTTCATTTACATTATTTACATCCAGATTAATGTCCTCATCTTTGTTCTTATGATCACAACATTTTGGCTGTTGAGCTCTTCAGCCTTCATCAGGTGTTGCCAATCCAGGTAACTTTCCATAGATTTTGAACTGAGCTCATTTGGAGTTGATTGTTCTCATTATGCTGTCCATGTCTAGCAGAGATAACACATCTTGGTTAATTGTTCAATTATTGATTGTCCACTTTCTGCTGATAAGTATATCCATTCTACCTGGTCTAGGGATTGAACCCACAAGTATTATGTTACCAAATTCAGTAACATTTGCATCCTCTTGGCTAGAAAACAGGAAAGTCAAAACTTTAGTTCACTTTAATGATTACATATAAATACTAAAAACATATCATGTCTAAATAGATATAGTTAATATAAATTTAAAAAAAAATTAAAAATTTAATATCTTGTTCAATGGCTAACATTTACCCTGTCAGCAGAGCCTGGGGATACATCATCTGTATCCTCTGGAGATGGGTATGACCTCTCACACAAAAGGGGCTACCTTCTAGATCAGCATTTTTCAACCTTTTTATCCTTACATAACCCTTAAAATAAATTACTTGTCTCAAGGAACCCCTGTCCAAAAACAAAATTATATACCATATCTTTCTCATTTTATTTTCATTGTAGTTTATGTGGTAAATATCATAGTATATATTTTTGAATAACTGCTTTAAGGAAAAATTAATACTACTTTGTCAAATTTTTCGGCAGTGCTAAATAAAATTCATACTGTTTGTTTATAATACTTCATCAGGGAGTTTTCATTCGCACAAAAAAATTTCTAAATGTAAACAATAAACATAAGTAACCAGTATTATATACCTATAATATAAATGTAAACAGAACGAAAACAGATAATTGCTGCATCAGTTTGTTTATTTTTTTATAATTTACTGGCAGTGTTGAAAAGACATAAGGTAAATCAAGGCAAAATGTCCTATTAGAATATTACAATAACAAAGAATATATTGTGTGTGTTTAGTAAGATTACGTATATGATATTAAATAAAATGTCAAAAGTGCATTAGCTTATCTCACCTGTTCTTGTGGAACTCTTGGGGACATTTGGTGAAACCTTACCTTCCAGGGAACCCTAGTTGAGTAACACTGATCCAGATAGCAGAAACGACGTTGTGTAACTTTGGTTAACGTAAGGGAACAGTTGATTTAATGTGAGATATCCGTAAAGCTTAAATGTTAAGAAATTTTAATATTCAGTTTTAAATACCGGGTCCAACCCTACAGTCTGGATACATTATCAAAAATGCATATTTTCAAAAAATTAAATTTTCAACAACATTTTATAGAAGTGTATTATTAACAAATAACATCTTCAATATGATTTCCATCATTTGTGATTGCTGATGCACTTTGCAAGATTCGCGTGAACTCGATGCAATAACTCCATATTACCGTTAATTTCAGCACATTCATTCTTTAAATCAAGGCAAAATGTCCTATTAGAATATTACAGTGTAACCCAGATATAAGAGAGTTGTCGGGACTGGAGAAGAAGTCTCTTATATCCGGGTTTCTCTTATATCCGGGTTTGGTCTATTTTATATACATTAACACAGGCTCTAATTTGGGACCAGAGAAAATCTCTCTTATATCCGGGTTACACTGTACAATAACCAAGAATATATTGTGTGTGTTTAGTAATATTATGTATATGAAATTAAATAAAACATCAAAAGTGCATTAGCTTATCTCACCTGTTCTTGCGGAACCCTTGGGGACATTTGACGGAACCTTGAGAAACGCTATTCTAGATGGATGTTTTCAGATTCAAGTATAAACTTTATCAATGTTTCCAGTTGAGTAAAACCTGACTGATGTTTACCAATAAGCTTATGTGTAAACCTGACCAATGTTTATCTACAGGGTCAGCTGATATCTCTCCTACTCCTCATAATACTCTTTTCTCCCTTCTCTACAATCTCTGTCAGTAACCAGCTACCTTGAGAGTCATTGGTTCCTTCTATTGGGTGAACTATCAGTAAATAGTTTTCTAGCAGAAATGAGATAAGAATTAAGTCCCAATGTGGGTGGTAATGTAAGAGGCAGTAAGTGTTCAAAGCAGTTAGGTAAATGGGTGTCTAATTTTAACAGGACAGTAAGATGGATTGAACCTTTGAACCCTGGATGGAAGAAGTGACAATCTCTATCTATAAAAGGCAGGATGTGTGTGTGTGTGTAAAACGAATGCACGGCCGAAATTTTTGACAGATTTGCACCAAAATTTACATGCACATGCTCCAAGTTAGCGGGAAGGCCAAGACTGACTTTGCATTTCCCAACTCCCATTGATAGTGGAAATAATTGATTTTTTTCATGCTTCTATGGCAGTTTTCATGTAGTTTGTGGCCATTTTCTACTGGCCAGAGTGAGAGCCTATAACGAATAGGCATGAAGATTCTATTGGCCAACATGAGAGCCAACAGCTGACTGACACAAATGTTAACTAGCATGCAAAAAAAATCGATAACTGCATTTGTCACAAGTGGGAAAAATTTAAATCTGCATGGCACTTTATTCCAATTGACTCATTCGCTTACTTAAACTCAACGTTGATTCTGATTCTGCAGAACTGGGTTGGGAAAAAGTATTTGTTGTTAACATTCTTTTTTTCATTCGGTTTTTCCAGTTACGAGTCCTTTTTTTTAAAGCTGATCGTTTTGTTCATTTTGTTTAGTTCTTTTTTTCGTAACAGATTTAATGTTTAGTATAGAGCTTAGAAAAAATTTGCAGTGTGAGATAGGCAAGAAGTAAGGCATGTAGCAACATCAGCATGGCAAAGGGCACTCTTTTAAAGGCAAGAAAGGGCCAAAAATATTTTAAGTCAAGTGATAGCGATTACTGTATGAGTCGTAGCATTCATTGTAATGTGTTTCTTGAATAAGAACCTGCTGGGGTACTTTTTATGGACTCACCTGGCGATTGCCACTTGACTATTCTTGTCACAGCTCACTGCTGTAATGCAGCAAAACAAATGATTGACATTAACTGTTGCATTTAACATAATGGACACCAGTGTATGCAAGTATCTAAAATGGGGGTGCTGAAAAAGAAAAAAAATTCTTTGAATTCATAATATATTTGCTATATCTTGGGCACTTCACTATGGTGTAATGATTAGCAAGCTTATCTAGCTAGATCAATTATGATTGAGTAGTGAATTTGATCCTCATTCGGTACTCCATATTTACAGTTTTGTGCCACATCTAAACTATGCTTAGTAAATTATTATACCAGTTGGACACTTCTACATAGTGTAATAATTAGCAAGCTTATCTAGCTAGATCAATTATGATTGAGTAGTGAGTTTGATCCTTATTCAGTACTCCATATTTGCAGCCTTGTGCCACATCTAAACTACGCTTATGTTAATGTAATTTGTTACAATCATATATTAAAGATTAAAAAGAACAAATAAGAAAAATATTAAAAAAAATAAACAAAAAAATGAAATAAAAAATAAAATGGTGAACAATTAAGGAGAAAGAGAAGGTAGAGAGAAAGAGCATGATATAATAGAGAAAAAGCAAAAAAATCGAGGATTGGGCTAAATTTCAAATCCAGCTGACGTTAATGGTTTCACTATGAAAAAACACTAATTCTATGACTACAACATCTGATACAGATTGTTGTTACCTCTTTCCCAGTTTTTCTGTGAATGTGCAGGTGGTGTAATGGATAGAAGCTTGGAATGAGAAATCAGAGCCGAGTTCCTAGTATTCATTTATGCACAAATACCCTTGTGAAAAGTATGAATCTATTTCTTCTCCCCCAAAGCTATGGGTTAAATAATAGAACTTGTGTCTGTAAACAAAATATAATTGTTAATACATTATTCACTCACAAAATAAAGGAATTTAAAATATGTTTTGGTTTTAAATAAACCTATAAATGGTTGATAAACCATAAAAAAACAATCAACAAATCCCTATCTTTTTCCAATGCCTATTTCTCACTCATGGGTTTATGATATAGTTATTTTCTAAGCATAGCTTAGATGTGGCACAAGGCTGGAAGTACGGGGCACCTAGTGAGGATCGAACTCACTTTTTAGTTGTAACTGATCTAGCGAGACAAACTAACCATTACACCATGCCAAGGTGCCCACGCTCTGATGTGAACCATCTTTTATTTTTTTTAAAAAAGGACACTTCTACTTAGAATCATAAAGACAGTCAAAATTTCTAGGTTATACCATGAAGAAAAAGAGCTTGGGGAATTTAACACTTACAGGACATATTGAAGGCATGAAGGACAGAAGAGGGAAGAGAATAACCTATATAGCAATCTTGTGCAAATGGTTGGCCAAACACAGATAGCAAAAAAAACAAAAAAAAAACAAATCTTACTAAGAGCTGCAAAGGACAGGAAGTTGTGGAGAACCATGATCGTTAACATCTTGAATGTTCACATAGAAGATTATAGACAGATTTGAATTCATTGAAACCTGTTGCCCACAGGATATGTAAACTAATTATGGGTGAGTGGCTTACCCAAATGCTCTTGCTCTCCTTATCAGCCATTGTAGCATGTCAGTGATAAGACATTTTCAAGATATTTTATAGTGGAACTATGCATAGGGAAAAATGAATTCATGCCTTTCCTAAGTATTTGCATAAGTAGAAGATTGAGCTGGAATTTGAGCTTTTTGTTTTTTTAGTGTGCTACTAATGGTAATTTGATTTATTTGTTTAATGGTATATCAACTCCTTATGGGACATTTAGTACCAAAGTTTAATTTTCTTGGGGGCTTTGAAGTAATAAAAATAAGCTATTCTGCTTTCACAATTGAATACATGGTAGATGATACTCTGCTTTTGTGTGAATACATATTTATGTTGACATAATTACTGGAGATGGTGATAGGTATGTTTTATGTTGTAGTTGATATTTTGGAATACAGTTTGATTTCTTTAAGAAATGGTAAGATATAGTTTAATGTCATGAAAGAGTTCTTTCATGTTGGTTGTTAGGTATATCAACCTTTATGGGTTATTTAATGCCAAAATCTAAATATTTTGAACACAATTTTATGGCTTCAACTAAATATATTTTGAATGCAATTGTATGCCTTCAACTACAGATAAAATGTATTGTTGATCACTTCTATGAATATGTTTTGTTGGTAATTTTTTTTTTATATATAAAAGTATATTGCTGGTATTTTTATTATAAAAATGTATTTTTATACTTTTATAATTGTTTGAGTTGGGGGGGGGCACTATTTTCCCATAGCTGCCATCTGGGTAAGGGTGGATCTGGGAGCAACAGCAATTAAGAGGTAGTTCCATACTCTGCAAAACAAATCTCTTGATCAGAGGCCTTGCTGATAGATGTAATCTGTCATCATAGCTAGGGCTAAATATTGGTAATAAAGGAATTAATGAAAGATGATGTTGTGAAGAAATTAACTCAAAGAAATTGGTAAATATTCTATGAGAATTAGTCGAAAGTAATCTTTCAAAAGCAGACAAGGAGGATAATTTCCTGAGAGTCTTTCTTTGAAAATTGGCATCTTTTACTTTTGTGGTTTTTGACGCTAATCCAAGTTGTTTAAGTCCAGTGTTCAGAAAACAGTGACCTTTTGTTCTGTTGAAACAGTGGAGAAAGAGAAATGGTGTTTTTCTATAGACATCATAGCATTGTGGAATTGATTGCAATTTGCTAAATATATATCTTGTCATCTGCTGATCTTGGCACTGTTGCTCTCAGATGATGATGATGAAAAATTATGGACAGCTCACAGCATGATTTCATGTTAACAAATAAGATATATTTTTGCACCACAGCTAATTTTATTCTCACTTGATGGTTTTGCCTTTTTCTGGTGGTTTATTGCGCAAATTGCTGATCCATTGTTTGTCACTTCAGTCTTGTTTATGGATGAGATAAAATAACAAATTTACACAACCAACATTTGTGGGCAGATTGGAATCCCCATGGCACAAAACAGGCTAGACACCAGCATGAGTTTACAATTAATGTGTTGGCTGGAATTGTAGGTGACTGTCTGGTAGGTCCATATGTTCTCCCAGTACGTCTTGCAGGAGCTGTCTACAGGGACTTTATTTGAAACACACATCCTGACCTCCTAGAGGATGTACCCTTGTTAATATGAAGGCGTGTGTGATTTATGCATGATAGGGCATTTTAGTCACATTATTCGCAATGCACTGGCTGACATCTACCATGAAGGTAGGTGAGGACCGGTTCAATGGCCTACATGTTCCACCAACATCAATCCTTTGAATTTTTTATCTGTGGAGACACCTAAAACAATTGGTTCATGTTGCAGACATTAATAATGCAGAGGAATTTCATCAACAAGTCATGAGGGCCAGCGAACCCATTTGACACCTTGTAGGAGTATTTGAAAGGGTCTGCCAGTCAGTGATCCGATGGATGCACACATGTGTAAAAGCAAGTGGAGGACATTTTGAACATTTGTTATGAGTTAGTACAATGCTGACTTTTTGGACATATGTTTATATAGACATTTTACCTTGTTCTGGTGTTAGGAACTCACCCCCAAAGATTGTAAAAGTATTTTTGGATTGTATCTTGGATAGTACATTTAACAGCATCTGCTGTAAACTTGAAACTTAACTCAAAAACAAAGGATTTGCAGACATGTTTATATGGACTTCTGTCCTTGTTTTGGCATGAGGAACCTACCCCAAAGTTTGTAAAAGTAGTTTTAATACACTCTACGTATATAGTACATGCTTGTGTCATTTTTATATACTGCAGTGAGAGTATTGCTTAAATGCACTTGTCATACTGTTATAGTGGAACACACCTATTCTATAGTTAATAGACTCTCCTACCTATAATAAGTAGGAGTAGTAAGAGTAACGAGGGAAGTTGCTCAGTGAGTTGGTCAGTCAGTCGATGCCGGATGACCGTTAGTCGGATATTAAAGTATTAGCGACCATGACTAGATTTCTCTGCATCATTACCTATTATATCAAGTTCCTAACGTTTTGTATGTCGAACCTATTTTAGGACCGACTTAGTACAAATACAAGCCTCCTCTGTGAAACTACTCTACAACACATACAAATTAACATTTGATATATTGAAATGGGAAGAGTGCTCCATAATGAAGATAAAACATTTGTAAATATAGGCAATGTGGACATAAAAATGAACACTGTAAGTTGACAGTTTCACTTCTTAAATGATTTTCAGATCATGTGTCATTACTTTTTGCATGGTTTCCATATATAGCTCATTGTTGGCCTATGGGAACCTGATAAGAGGGAAATCCAGCTTATCCTATTATTTTGTTTAGGGTTAAAGTTTAAGATTATTTATTACCCTCAAATTTGCTTACCTTTTTATCTATTTTGTTTTATTTATTTGTTTATTATTTTACTTATTTTTTATACTTTCTTTGGTTATAAACTTTTTATTTGAAATAAAGTGTTTATTGGATTTAGATTATTGGATATTATTTACTCTTTTTAGTTGTGATGTGGTTGTAGGTAGCATAGTAGGAATTTTTTCTTGTGTAAAAATAATCTGAAATATTGGTTCCAAAGAATTGCAAAAGGCCAGATTTCCCCTCTTAACCTACTTTGCATAGGTGACTAGTGGCTTATATATGGAGCCTGCACAAAGATCAGTCACACAGGGTCTGAAGATCGCTTCAGGCATGAAAATGAGTCACCACGCAGTGTTGATTTTCTGTATCCAACACTGGATGGATAAATATGTATCTATGCATAGATATATCTAGCATTAATATAAATAGAATTTCTCATTTAGCTGATTGATGTTATCTTTAGTGCCGTCTTTTGACTTGAGTTTTGTAGATGTTCAGTACATTCTTCAAGAGGTTTTCATCATTTTTTCTCCTAATACTATCTCTCTCTCTCTCTCTCTCTCTCTCTATATATATATATATATATATATATATATATATATATATGAGAGAGACTTGTTTTTGGGACCATTTTATCTTTATTAAGACTCAAAATGGCACCATAAGTCTTAGGACTGTTGCAATGCTATTATTCACCAGACACTTCACTTGGCTATCCTGACATTGATGGTTAGTCGTCATACAATGGGTCAGCACCCTGTTGCCACCTCTTTGCCAGCTTGCATATTTATAAACTAAGCTCCACCCACCACTGCTTTACTTATTTCAAATCCTAACCCCCGCTTGTAACTGGTTTTCTTTCGCAATATTCTAGTCTGCTCTTAGAATGTTACTTGCCATGAACCCCTTGCTATCAATTTTTCTTTCTCTCTCTCTCTTTCTCTCTCTCTCTTTCTCTCTCTCCCTCTCTTTCTCTCTCTCTCTGTCAGTGTTTGTCTGAATCAATGTTCCTTGCTTGGTGTTGTAGCATGGAACAATTGTGACGTTGAAGAATACTAATCCATTGACAGCAGCTATACTTGAAAATATAATAAACTGTAGAACATTGACTAAAATTGTTGGTACGGTCAGGATATTAGTTGCTAGATTCGGCTTGAAAAATCAATATATCTGCTGTCATTTGATTGTGTGCGTGCGTGCGTGTGTGCATGTATGTTCTTTCCTGCAGGGTGGATTTTGTCTGCTAGTTCCAGGCTCGCCTTAATACCCAGGTTATATTCATCTGGAGTAAATGTAGCTACACTAGCAAGTGCTAAATTACTTTTTCTTCGTCTATATTGTGTGTCTCTTTAAGACATAGCTGATCATGGCTCTCCACAATTTCCTGTCCTTTGTAGCTCTTAATAAGTTTTGTCTTTTTGTTATTCCCTAAACATTTCTCCACCATCCATTTACCCAAGCTTGCAAGGCAGCTAATGCATTGCTTTCCTCTGTCCCTTTTGCTGCTAATCTGTCCTGTGAGTATCAAATTTACCAAGCACTCTCTCCTCATATATCCTCGAAATTTCAGCTATCTCTTCCTGATGTTAAGTATTAGTTCCCTTTTTGTTTCTCTTTTCTCTATAAAACTTTGCCATTGTTCAGTTCACAGTATCCTCAGTATCCTTCTGTAGAACAAAATTTCTCTTGCTTCACATTTCTTCATCTTTGTATTATACAAGTATAATAGCCTTATCCACATGTAAAAAAAAGGTTAACAATAATGGAAGCATTATTGACAAAAAGAAAAAGCCAGCACTCAATAACATCAGCTATGAACATGGCCACAATGTGCTGACTGTGTTTGAACAATAAAACATTCCTATAACTCTAGATACATACATAAAAAAAAATCCATACATTCCGTTAAAAGTAAAAATAAAATCATCCTTGATAATGGCTAAAAGTATAGCCAAAAGCACTTGGAATATTCAGATAATTTGTACATAATTTATGTCCAGAAAAAAAATTAAATAAAAAGTTTAACCGCAGTACCTGGTCAGTTGTTTTTTAATGAAACTTGTATAAAAGAGGGTTTGCTGCCTAAATACACAATTACACACACACACACCCACACACATATATATATAGTCAACTCTCCCGTTGACGACGTATGAGGGTCAAGTGGATCAGTTCCCAGGAAACCAACAACCCGACAACAGCACATGACATTTGATTATAGTGGTGGGGATTTCGTGCAGGACCAGCCACACTTTTTGAAGGGACGAATAGAGAGACCTGGTGCACGACGTGCCACAAAGTCTCCAAATGACCCTCCGCAGGTTTTGAAATCAGAGTTGTCCTTCTCCGAGACCAGTTGCCATCCAAGGCTATAGAACCCAGTCTGTCCTGCTATTTACCCATAGCTGGAGGGAGAAGAGGATTCATACCTTTCCCAAGGGTGTTAGCATGTAAGTGAATGTAATGGATTCAACAGGAATTCAAACTTGGCTCTGCGATTCCTCAATCCAAGCCGCTATCCATTACTCCACCGTCCTCTATATATATATATATATATATATATATATATATATATATAGGTTGATGGATAGATAGATAAATAGAAAATACAAATGTGTATATTTGTACAAATAATATTTGAAAGACTATATTGATTTGATTTCTTGATATTTTGGTTCAACTTTAAGCCGAACGATATGCTCAGCTTTTGAGTTGATACACTGGAAGATTGCCAGTTTTTAACTTCAGAAGATTTTTTTAAGTGCCTCCACTCAAGACAGTAACAAAAAAAAAAAAAAAAGAATTAAAATCTCTGCTACACAAAAGACATAAGTAAATAGATAATAATTACTTTTGTGTTGTGTTGACAAGAGATGGTAGGTACATGACAGACATGTTTATTTACATCTTCCAGAATACCCCAGATTTTATCTTTTGGAAAGACCCAAAGCTTTGTGTGTCAGTAAGATCGAGGATTTTAGATGGAAATTATTTACTATATATACCTGAGTATAGTGTGGGGTTTTATGATCAGTTTTTGATCCTAAAAATGCATAGGTAATTTTTTTTTTTTTTTTGGAAGGGTTAAGATTCATGCAAAAATATTCCAAATTATGAAAATGGCAGTCCTGGGTATGATGATAAACTACATCTGGCAGCAAGGCTTCTGATTGGGAGATTGGAGGTTTTGTGGAGGATGAAACCACCTCTTAATTGCTGTTATTTTCAGGTCCACTTTGACCGGGGGGGGGTAGCACTTTTTAGGGTCCCAGCTATAGGCAAATAGTGACCCCCCCCACCAAACGCAACACTATGAAAGTAGGAAAATACATATTTATAATAAAATGAAGAACAACACATTTTTTTGCAATGCAAATTTCTGGATGGGTGAATTGTGTCATGGTGCCTTTTTTCTCATAGATGGTGCCCAACTGACCCTACTATACTGTACAGTTGACAAAATCGAAAACAAATAATGCGCAGGCACAAAATTAAAAATATAAAATGGCGACAATTTATTCATCGCACCCTGTATTTCACTTTTGGTATTAAGTAACTCATAAAGATTGATATGCTGCTAAACAAAATCGACCAACATTCTTTGTATAGGACTGGCATGTGAGTGGGATACAGAAGCAGAGGTCTTATTTGACTATTTCACTATTTATCCTATGTGTGTCTTTTTCGGTCTCTTTTTCATTAGGACCTCCCTCTGTCATCATCATCATCATTTACATGCTGTGTCTCTTTTGCACATGGGTGATCATGGCTCTCCGCAATTTCTAGTCCCTTGTAGCTCTAATCAATATTTGACTCTTTACCATCCCTCTTAATCCCTGCTTTCTCTCATCCATTCACTCAAACTCATTATTTAAGTTTCTCACTGTTTCCCTTCACCCCTCAATAAGTCCTTTGGTATTAAATTTTCCAAGCATTCTTTCCTTATAAAGTTTTGCATAAATTTCAACTCTGATTTTATGCATGAGTGTTTTATTTTCCCTAAAATTTCCTTATTGCTCATGTGTTCTGTCCATGGTATTCTTAGCATCTGCCTGTAGAACCACATCTCTGTTGCTTTGAATGTTTTCTCCATCTCTAACAAAATTGTCCAGCATTCATTGTCGTAAAGGAGAATAGACTAACTCAAAGATTAACAACTTTCATTCATTTGAGTTTTTTCACATTGTTATTTGTTATTTATGGCAGTAGGCCAAAAACAAGAATTCAGTCCTCCATTTTGTGCTTATGTGAAAAAATTGTTTTTCTTTTTTTCTGTAAGCAGAAACTTGACGAAAGAGACACCCTCTTGAAATTCTTGCTTGAGATTCTAGCCTCTTAGATATATTTCCCAGCTTCTACACCTTTTTCTCATCATATTTTGCACCTACTGCAAGTAACTCACTTGGCACATCAAAGATAATGTTTAATCACACCTCTGCATAAAAAAATTACTTTTGCAGATGGGACACACCCAGTGAACCTGAGCTGCTAACTTTCAGAAACCACTGCATTCCTTTCTTTTACTTTCTTTTTCTTTCTTTCTTTCTTTCTTAATGAAGCCTTGTTTCCTTTTTGCAAAAATCACTGCAGACAAACATTAAAACTCATCATGTTAGTGACTAACTTACCTGAGAAGAGACTCTTACAAGGCATATACATGTTTCAAGAGATACCTGTTTGAGCTTGGTATCTACTTCCAAATGAGGAGCTCAGGTGTGTTAGCTAACAGTTGAGGAATGAGTAAGATGTTCATTTTCTGTTTAAATGATGTATTGAATTTAACTCCATCCGAGCTTTTAAATTAATATTAATTTTAGAAAATGCCATCTCCTTTTTTTCTCTCTTTCTCTTTTTCTCTCTTTTTCTCTCTTTTTCTCTCTTTCTCTTTTTCTCTCTTTCTCTTTTTCTTTTTCTCTCTTTCTCTTTCCTCTTTTTCCCCTCTTTCTCTTTTTCTCTCTCTTTTTCCCCTCTTTCCTTTCCCCTTTCTTTCCTTCCCCTCCCTTTCTTTTTAACCTCCCTTTCTTTCTTTCCCCTCCCTTTCTTTTTAACCTCCCTTTCTTTTTCCCTTTCTTTCTTTTCTTTTCCCTTTCTTTCTTTTCTTTTTCCCTTTCTTTTCTTTTTCCCTTTCTTTTCTTTTCTTTTCTAGCTTTTAAATTATTATTTTAAAAAAAATGCTATCTCCCCTTTCTTTCTTTTTTTTTCTCTTTTTCACCTTGTTTCCTTTTTTCAAAAATCACTACAGACACTGATGGAAACAAATATAAAAACCAGCTTGTTAGTGATTAACTTACCTGAGAAGGAACTCTCACAATGCAAGTATGTCTTTCAAGACATATCTATTTGAGTTTGGTACCAACTTCCAAATGAGGAGCGCAGGTGCATTAGCAAACAGATGAGGAAAGAGTGAGATTCATTTTTAGTTTATATGATGCACTGACATTAACTCTACCCTGACTTCTAAATTATTATTATTTTTAAATGTCATCTCCTCTCAGGATGTAGGCAATCATAGATATCTGTAGATTCCTTTCTGTAGATCTTGTGCTTTGCTATGACTGCCCTTGAGAAAGATAGTGGAGTGGTTTTTATTTTGCTTTCTCCACAGCGGCAGGTCTATGTGAGAAATCTGAAATTGTCCTCAAGGAAATTAGTGCCAGATTACTGATTGAACTGGTTTACTCAATTGCTGGATTGATAATGGCTGACCAGAATAAATATAAAACTAGCTGTATCTGTGGAATTTCCACGTTTTTACTGCTTTCCATTGAAATTAATATTTTTGTGGTCTCCTAACTTCATGGAATGTAAAAATTATATTACAATTATATTTGTTTGTAGTTATTCATCTCCTTGATTTTTTTTTTTTTTTTGACAGCAGAACCAACAATACAATAGTAATGGCAAGACGTAATGGTCGTGCAGTCTAAGAAACTAACTAATGAAGGGAGGGCACGGTTTTCCTATTTGAATTTTCTGATGAATCTTAGTTCTTAAGTTAATGATTTAATAATTTCATGGAGAGCACAATGACAATAAAATATCTGTAGAAATTTACCTACTGAATCGGTATTTGAGGTTAACAGCTTTAATAAAATATTGCGATAACAATCATGAAAAGATTTGATATTGACAACTTTTTCCATTTCACAGAAACAGCCTTTAAACACGTGTATCTTCTCTTTTTCTTTCTTTCTGAAACCAAGTGGCATCTTTGATAGGGTCTTTCTATGCAATCAAAATGGAATAGTCCATTATTTATGAGGTTTTAGCAGGAGCCGTTAAAAACTTTCTTTCATTTTCTCAGTGAAACATAGTCTTATCACTGATATGCCATTTCTGTTTTTTTTTTTTCATGCTCCTCACAAATAAAGAGACGTCAGGCAACAAAAACGTGGTACTACAGAAGGATGTTGAGAATACCATGAATTTTAACATGTGAGCAACAAGAAATTTTTAAGGAAAAAAAAATCCAAAGGGACAATTATACTTAGAATCAGAAAGAAACAACTGAAATTTATGAAGTGCATAATAAGGAAAGAAGGGTTAGAAAATTTGACACTCACAGGGCAGATTGAAGGCAACAGACAGAGAAAAGCAACAAATAATTTCTCTAATGATCTTGTGCAAATGATTGGTAGAATGAACTAGGAGGCATAGCAAAAAGACAGACCTTACTCAGAGCGACACAATAGAGGAAGATGTGGAGAATCAAGCAAACCAATAAAGTCACTAACTCCTTATAAACCCTCTGATAACATAGGTAGGATTTGTTTTAAAAAATGGATCATAACTTTCAATATTTCAGTAATCAAATATAAACATAATTTAAAAAAAAATCATTTCACCACAAGCAAGGCAATAAAGCCACTAAGGTGCAAGGGGGGTTACTAGCATGTGAGTGAATATGAGAAGAAAAAAAAACACAAGGAGAGAGAACAGTAAAAGAACAGGAATTAAGAAGACAGAAGATAACGTTTGACATTGCATTTAAATTTGTGAAAATCAAAATTGACGGGAAAGCAAAAAACTGTTTGCACAGAACTTAACGGTTGTATCTAGCAATTTCAAATGGAAAATGATGAGACCTTATTGCCAATCTAGTACTGAACTTAAATTCAGAAGTCTAGGTGCCATAGAGGAAAGTTCATCAGAACGAATATATGTATGAGATAATTTATTTTTAGGAGTTTCAAGTACGATACAGAATGACATTATATCTCCATTTGATAAGATAATATCTGATGTAATTTAAACTGAAGTTGAAAATATGTCGTGTACCAGGGGTTTATATGTTGCTAAATTAGGGACATGTGTGTTTATTCCTGCTAGAAGAAGGTTCAACTACAAGAACATGACGGACTCAGAGATTGAATCCACCATAAAGAAGTGTAAAGAAAACCAACAAGACCGAGATATATATATCTCAATAAATATATGTATTAAACAACAAAATTAACAATGGACATAGACATAACATTTGTGTTTGTGTGTAAACGTAAAGAGTTTGTATTTTGGTGAATGTTCATATGTACGTGTATGTGTGCTAATGTTCATGGTGTCTCCCACAAATGGGAAGATGCAATCTTCTGTGAGAACTTACATTGTAGATGTGTTCGCTGAAATGCAAAGTAAAAAGAGAATTAGGTAAGAAATTGCCCTGTATTTATAGTTCCCTAGTGAACAATTAGGAAATTAAGGAGGAGTTAACTCCGACGAATACTCCATTTATTTCAGTAGAGGCAGATGAAACTACTGGTTGTGCAATGGATGCACAGCTTTCTGTTATAATCAGATATGTTACTGAATGCAAAATAAATGAAAGATTTTTAGGATTTTATGATGTATGTAATGATAAATGTGCTTTATGGTTAGCTGAAATAATAAAAATTGCTTTAAACTCCTTTAGTAATGTTAAAAGAAAACTGGTTTGCCAAACGTATAGAGCAGCCATAATGGCAGGTGAATGAAATGGCGTACAAATAAAATTGAGAGAAAAAATGGTTTAAGTATGGTGACTTTATTTATTGTTATGCATATAAGCTTAATTTGATTTTATGTCAAAGTGCTAAGAAGTTTAATGGACATTTTTTCATTTATGTAATTTTATGGTACAAAGAGAAAGATAGTTTTTTTTAAAGCAAGTATTCCTTCACTCTGTGACATAAGGTAGTGTTATAGATCCAGAATTGTGTTGGCTGTAAAAGATTCACATGAAAACTTGAAAAGTGCATTTCAAAATATTTTAAGCCAAAATAAAAATTGGGATGAAGATACACTCAGTGAAGATGATAATCTATTGGTCATATTGAACGAATTCAGGTTCATATTTTTTATAAACTGCTTTTTATACAATATTATCATGTGCCAAGAAATTGTTTGACATTTTAAACAGCTTGAATTAAAATATTGAAAATCAATGCAATGATGAACAGTATAAAAATATTATAGAAACAAAAATGCTTGAAATTAAACATTTGAATGATTCTGACTCCTTCTCCAAAATAACCAGAGGAAAGCAAATGCACTATAAAGTGATTTATCTGGAAATATTTCAGAGTAATGTCATTAAGGGAGTGATTTGCTCATGTTGAAGAATTTCAATATTTTGAATTATTCACTGTTAAGAAGTTTGAAATGCTTACAGATAATTTTCTAATGAAGCATATAACAACTTTGCAATGCAAATAAATACTCAAATTTATTTGATTACAAATCTTTAGTAAACAAACTGAAATATTTGTACCATGACAATGACTTTAAAAAATGTGTATCAAGTCATATCATTTTGGAATTACTTTACTGGGTTTCTAATCTGTAATTCCAGAGACTGTAAAATTGATTCAACTTTGTCTCACCATCCTTGCCATTTCTGTTGCAAAATGAAAGAAGTTTCTCAATCTTAGACAGAATTTGATCATTTTTGAGATGCACAATGACTGAAGAATACTTGTTTTCACTGGCTCGGATTTTGATTGAGAAGCAAATTCTTGATGTCTTAGAATGGCAAAAAAAAAAATGACACAAGATATTCAAAGAGTTTGCCATAACCAAGGCGCATGGAATTTATGTTTAAATAAAAGTAAGTGCCGTTTTTAAAAAATTAAAATTTGTGTATGTCTGCGTTTTAGTGTGAAGTGTTAACTGTATTGCTGATTTTACCAGGACTGGAAAGTTGAATACAACCAAGACATCTCTGACTTTGACTCAAAATTTCTTTAACGAACTCTGGATTTAAAATGTTATCATCAGTGACATTGTTATTGATTATTAAAACTGCTTGTTTAGTGTTTTGTTTATTAATCATGTTTTTAAAAAAAGGAAAAAAGACCACATATTTTTGTCAAAGTTTGAATTGAAACTTATAGATTTTAAATTTGGAAAGCAATATGTGATGAATGAAGGGAAACTGTCTCAGATTTTGATAGAATTATATAAATCTATTTTATAATTTGGGTGGTGTATGTGAGTAGGCTATTAGGTTTATGTACACACCCACAGACACACATGCATACTGACCTACACACAATGAGTTTCTGACTTTAAAAAAACAAAGATATCTTTATCCACACCCTTAGCCTCCATGAGTGAAATATACATTTTTACTTTCTGATCCAGACAACAACTATTCCTATCTCTACAATCAGTGATTTGATAACCAGGCTATAAAACAATAAAAAATGGAAAGGGGGCAATAAACAGAGAAATATATCAAAGACTTTGTCCTCACTCTTTCTTTCTTACATGTCTGGAATGTTTTTTATAGAATTATTACAATTAATATAAAATATCAAAATGTGTTTCTTTTTTTAAATTTCTTGCACAGAGATTTTTAAAAATGATATATTTTAGTTAGAGTAAAAGAATCATTGAAGCATCTAAAATTATCTAAATTATACCAACAGTATATTTTGTTAAAGATTGTAATGAGCCCGACAAACATTGATGACTTAGAGTCGCCACTGAGATATATATATATATATATATATATATATGATATATTTTTTCCTCAGTTTCTTTAAATAATTTTATAATATTTTAAAAAACTTAATACAGATTAAATTTAAAATTGGTAATTTTTGATTTGCCATTTTATTATAAAATATAATATTAATTAGATTAAAATATATATTAATTAGAATGATTTCTATTTGAGTCTAACCCTAACATTAAAGCATTAATTATTATAATCAAGCTTTGTTGTCAAGTTTTTTGAATTCTTATATACTTGTATTTTGATTAGTCATTGCAGCGTATGTAACAGTGTTTCCCCTAGGGAAGAGTGTTTGGTCGATTTGAACCTTTTAAAACTCTTTATTCTACATTCAACACCATCACTTGATAAAACACTAGTGTTGAAACAAAATAGCTATTTTGTAGTGATTTTATAACATATTTATGTTAGAATTTTCAAATAAATTACATACATATATATATATATATATATATATATATAACTCTAAAAAGATGATCAAAGTAAAGTAGAACCTTTAGAACTCATCTGACCTGATACAAAATAATTAAATAGGTAAGTCACAGAGGAATTTCTAAAACAGTTACTTCTTTTAGAATTCTAATAAATCTAACAGTAATGAAAAAAAATCAATTATTCTACTTAATTAGATCTTAATTGCACGTAGATATCTCCCACTCTCTCACAAATAATTTCCTGTGTAATTATTGATTGCTGCAATCAAAACAACAAAGATGCGGATATTAGCCCAAATGATTTGTAGAGTAACACATTCTACAAATTATTTGGGCTAGTATCCTCATCTTTTTTGTTTTGATTAATATCTTTCTGCCAATGTGCTCACCAACTTTCCTGCAATCTTTTAATAGAATTCCTACGTAATTTTTTCTTTTTAAAGTTTTTTTGAAGATTACTAGATAGACCATACACCTGAAGAAGGTCAGGTATCAACTAGTCAAAAGATTCTGATTAAAAGAACAAAATTAAAGAGAAAATAAATGTGGTTCTACAGAAGGATAGTGAGCAATGTCAAAATTTTAGAGAAAATGGAAACAAAAAGGACACATACACTTAACATCAAATAAGAAATAATTGAAATTTCTATGGCACATAATGAAGAAAGAGGGTTTGGAAAATTTGATACTCACAGGACAAATTGAACGCGAGAGAGACAGGAAAATAATGTATAACCTACCTAGTAAGCTTCAGTAAATCGAAGGGGCATGACTCTTAGAAAAAGAAGATTAAATCCAAAATTATATGGGAAAGGCATGAATCTATCTCTTCCTGTGTTCTGTCCTATTAACAGCTGTTTTACCAACGGTCTTGTTACTGACATGTCACAGTAGCTGACGATGAAAAGTGCAGACAGATTAAGGATTCTTTCTTATTTTTTTGTCTTGCATACCATTAAATATGGTCATTTAACCCAGGATTACTTCCTTTCTGTTATTTGGAGAAGAGACTGCCTGATTAATTCACCTTGCCTTTCAGAGATGATGAAGGCATGAGTATCAAATTCTGAGGAACTTCTACATCATTGATTCTCAAGTATTATTCACCAAATTTCAGGATGACATGAGTAAAGCCTAAGGGTCTTGGCAAAGACCATCCTTTCTTGAACATTTGTGGACTGGCACCACAGAATCACAAACAAAGAGCTGTACCAAATAACAGAAACCACATCACTTGGGGATTACCAAGAGCAGCAGCAACTAAAATGGATAGTACATATAACTCAAAGAAAAAATAACAACATAAACAAGATGTTGACATTCCACACCAATTCAAATAAAAGGTTAGGAAGGAAACTCCCATCAATACTTGAACTACTGGACTTGAGAAAAACCTGTTTTCCTAAAATAGTGTTTTTATAAATTTCTACCATAACCAGTACTGGCTGCTCAGTCAATGAATGCCAAATGTTTCCTGAAATGGCTTTTTTATTATTCTTACCATTTCTTTCCAAGAAAGATGCATTATAGCAATGTGGCTTCTGTATCTTTTTTACAAATAGTTTCATGGCTAATGTTTTGAGTTTTTTTTTTTTCCTGGTGTATAGACTTCATGAATTTAAGCATGCTAGATTGGCAATTAGGTCTCACCATTTTACTTTTGAACTAGTT
>CAHIKZ030000411.1:487500-527500 GCA_903632075.3 Acanthosepion pharaonis
AGGGATGTTGGTGATTTTTTAGCAGTTTATTGATTAATCAATTATGGAGGAGGGAGGGAGAAGTGAACTTGTGGTCAGAACTAGCTGCAGAGTAAAACTTTTTAAAAATAGGGCAGTTTTGGAAGGGCAAGTGTTCTATTTGTTCCAGCAAAACTGTGAGAGGGGCTGGGGTATCTAATGAGATAGTATAGACAAGCTCAGCTGAACACAGCTCATGGGTGGAAACTGATGGGTTTTAAAACTAAGGGAGAGTTTTTCTAAATTGAGATATAGTGTCTCTGGTAGCAGCCAGTAATATCCATCAGATTAGGAATGTAACACATGGTTTCTTTCTGTAATTTTTAGTGTTTACTCATTTGGTAAATATAACCTACTTAATAGTAAACCTGAATGTATTGCGCTCACACACACACACACACACACACACACACACATATATATATAGATGTAAAAACTGAATGAAAGTATCTTCTTTCTTAAAGGATCCTTTTCAATCAACACATTGTCAGAACACGTTGGTAAATATTAATTGACCAAGAAAATGCAAGAAGTTGCACTGCAAGAAAATATAAGGAGGAGAAAAAAAAAGAACCATGACGAAAATTACAAATTTATTAATGAAACTTATTAATAAAATGAGAAGGAAAGGAAAAAAGGTCAGGGAGATATACAAGCAAAAAGGCTATTGTGAATAGTTTCCAGTGAGTATAAAATGGAAAGATTTTGCTCACATACCTCCTAAAAGACACAGCAAACAAAATACTCTTTCCGTTTGCATGGAGACGGTTAATATAGCTTAATGTAAACCGCTTCTAATAGACGCAAATGCTGAGCAGACTGAGCTCTGCACAAAACGGTGAATAAATTGTTCCTATATCCTGCTGCACACTCTGGATTATCCAATAAATTGTTCCTATATCCTGCTGCACACTCTGGATTATCCAATAAATTGTTCCTATATCCTGCTGCACACTCTGGATTATCCAATAAATTGTTCCTATATCCTGCTGCACACTCTGGATTATCCAATAAATTGTTCCTATATCCTGCTGCACACTCTGGATTATCCAATAAATTGTTGGCCGATTGCCAAGTCATGAATGGACTGGGTATAATGCATATTACAACTAAAAGCACTCTGTCTTATATTCACAGCAATGTATTGTCAAATTCAGGTTTCAATCACTGATTGGTTTGTCCTACATAGTCAGCCTCACACTGACATTTAAATTTATAGACAATAGAACTACTTTGAAGGTAGGACAAACCGCCTTTGACAGACGAGGGAAAAACTAGATTAGTCCCTAAGACAACATGCAACCTAACTACCGAAAAACTTGATGTGACACAGGCTGACAATCTGTTGGCTAGTATCTATATATAGTATAGTGTGTGTGTATGTGTATATATATATATATATATATAGTAGAGTTCAAAAGTTTGAAGCCACCCCCAGAATTAGCATAGAAAGAAAAAAATGAAAAAGAGCTCTATGAATTGTGGAAAAAAGAATGGAATCAGTTATCAAACTTTGAGAAACTTTTGCAACAAATGCGAGAATTTTGTGCTGCTTTAATCAAAGCTAAAAGAAGATATTTTAATGAGAGCAAAATTTAATCATAAAATGCTTTTTTCTTTCTGTCATAATAAAATTTCTAGTAAAAGAAATCATGCCTCACTTGTTTTTAACCATGTATAATAATTTTCTCACATGTTAAAGTACAAAACGACTATTTTTTAGGCCAGTTTAAGAAATTACCAAATATGAATTCAGGACAGATATGATAGATCAAGATTGATTGGTGAGGGTGTGTGTTTAAAAGCAGTAATTCGAGCTTTATTTCTCTGTGGTTGAATGATCATAGCACACCAAGCTTAATTGTGCTTTCATATAGGATGATTTGATTCCTCTCGGTGAATGCATATTTTCTATGAAATTTCTCAAACATTCAGACTGGTAAATGTAATTAATACTGTTTAATTAAAGAACAAAGCATTTACTCAAATAAGTATATCCTTAAAAAGTAATGTATAAACAGAATAAATGTATAAAGGATTTATATATATATATATATATATATATATATATATATATATATATATATATATATATATATATATATAATGTGTGTAATGTGTATGTATATATATATATATATATATATATATAAAGAATTGATATTAATGTGTATATATATATATATATATATATATATAAATAAAGAATTGATATTAATGTGTATATATATATATATATAGAATTGATATTAATGTATATATATATATATATATATAGAATTGATATTAATATATATATATATATATATATATATATAAAGAATTGATATTAATGTGTATATATATATATATATAAAGAAGTGATATTAATGTGTGTGTGTGTATATATATATATATATATATATATATATAGAATTGATATTATGTGTGTGTGTGTATATATATATATATATATATATAAAAATTGATATTAATGTGTATATATATATATATATATATATAAAGAATTGATATTAATGTGTATATATATATATATATATATATAGAATTGATATTAATGTGTATATATATATATATATAAAGAATTGATATTAATATATATATATATATATATATATATATATATATATATATATATATATATAAATAATATATATTAATGTGTGTGTATATATATATATATATATATATATAAAGTGATATTAATGTGTGTGTGTATATATATATATATATATATAGAATTGATATTAATGTGTGTATATATATATATATATAAAGAATTGATATTAATGAAGTGTGTATGTGTATATATATATATATATATATATATAAAGAATTGATATTAATGTGTGTATGTATATATATATTTATATATATATAAAGAATTAATATATATATATATATGTTTAAAAAATTAAATTTATTTTAGTGGATACCTGTGTTTTCAAGAAAACTTAATAAAGTAGGGATAGCAAAAAGAAAAAAAAGTTATTAAATGTGACTAAGGACATGAAATTGTGGAGAGCCATGATCATCTACATCCAGTAGGGATGCAACAGATAGAAGAAGATATTCCTGGTCCTGTCCTCTTGATGTAAATGTTGGGGTTGTTATCATGTCATTGAATCATTTGACTGCTTTTTGTTTGTTGGGTGATTGCCTGCCCCAAAAGCAAGAATGACATACTATCTTTGAATCAGAAGAGCAAACGGAAGTGTTTCGGTTTTGCATATTGGAAGCCAAAATAAATTTTCTTAGTTTTTTTTTTGTTTTGTTTTAGAGAGACAGATTTCTTTAATATGAGTCATTACCATTTTTGCCTTCTTTGATTCCAAGATTTCTACATTGTAGATGTTAATCAATGATAGAGTTAACATTTACAGCAGAAATGTTGGAATGTTCTACTTGCTACTGAAAGACAAACAAGTGCCATGTAAAGACAAGATTACCATTTATAAGACCATACTGACGCCCTGTATGGATGTGAGTGCTGGACATTAACATCACCAACCAGGAGGCATGCGCAGGCAGTTGAGATGAAGATCTTTCACTTAATTAAGTTTGATAGATTATTTATATATCATATATTTCTGCATATAAGGTGAGCTTTAGATAAGACAAGGTAAAAAAATATAGCAAATTTTCATGAATTTATCCTATACCAGTAGTTTGGTTTATTTTGTTTTACAGCATATCAACCTCAATGGATTATTTAATGCCAACAAAATGTTTTATTGCAGGTAATATTTTTTTTTCAAAAATGAATTGCTGGTAATAATTTTTTTACAATAAAGTATTTCTGATATTAAAACCTATATTTACGCTTTCATAGTGTTTTGACCTCAATTTAGGGGTTAACTATTTGCCCATCGCTGGGACCCTAACAGGTACTACCACTTTGAGTCAGGGTGAACCTGGGATCACCAGTAATTAAGAGGTGGTTCCATGCTTCTCAAAACCTTCTGATCAGGGGCCTTGCTGTTGAATGTAGTTAATCATCTTTATACCTGTAGTTTAAGACAACTGCTTATTGATTATATAAAGATGATATTATTGGAAATGTTATTACTTACTGTATCCTTAGAAATTCAAAGTAAATGATATAACAAAACTGATTCTATATCATGTTTTTCCTACACATGTCCCTTAAAAAGGAAACTATTCTTTTGTTTACGTTTCATCACATGATCTCTTGTGAATACTGATACTTCTTCTTCTTCTTTTCCAATATCTAAACAGTTACAAACAGCCTGGTGTACTAATGGCCATTTACTTATACTTCATAGACATTACAGAATACTGCTCATAACAGTACAATAATGTATGATAATAGTACTTTCCATTGCTGTGAATTCAAACATAGTTCAATGTTTACATTTTCTCAGTTGAGCTTGCATATATACAAGTTGATTTCATTGATATGGAATTAATCTTCGGATAGGCAATTTATTATGAAGTTATGCCAGTAATATATTAGGTAGAAATGGTTTTATTATTTTTATTATCAGTTTATTTGATAATGTGAATCTTTTCATGTATGTTATTGGTTATCCTATCGAGGCTGAAGTTAGCCTAACAAACATTACTCAAAATTTAAGGTTTCTTTTTTTCGAATTTTAGTATAAGACAACCTTCAATTTTTAAGGGTGATTTTTGGGATTTTTATATGCAGAAATATACAGTATTTATTTTAAATAATAAAACGTCTTGAATTAACTATTTGCTTTTAATTTTTTGAATTCCAGAGTGTAAGTTAACATTTTGGCAGATATCGATAGTTGCATTCTCAAGAACTTACCATTTCAGTTATTTTCTTTTTTAATAAGCATGGCATTTTTGAGACTGAAGTTGTGGTTGAGCTTATTTCTGTGTATAACTAGTGTATTGGATAAATTGTTAGGTATTTCAAGTGGAATATGCAGAAATTTTCAGGGTCACTGCTAAAGATAGATTCCTTTGCAAGGCTTTACATTGTTCTTTAATCCCTTTTTACTTTCTTATTCTCCCCCTCCCCACAAGAGAAATTACAACTTTAATAGAAAAGGAAGGAAGGAAGAAAAAAAAAAAGGATTATAATCATTGGTAAGGGAGATAATACACTGAAAGATGTGATAAGAGGACTGTCAGAGCCCCAGGCAACTTATGAGTGTGAAGTCCTGCAGAACAAAGTAGCAGAAAATTAAGATGAAAGAAAGATATTGATCTCCATGTGTGTGGAAATGTTTTCTTTTTTTTCTTTTTTTTATTTATTTATTTGCTTCCATTTTACACTCCTTGCTTCCTCTTTTTAATATTCCAATTTTTCTTTCATTAAAAAAAAACATATAAAGGAATAGTTAATGTTTAAACAGGACTATATTACAAAATGTTATTTTTATAAACTTTTTCCGAAGATGAATTTTGATTTCAAAGAAATATTCAAACAGTGGCACAGAAATAACAGTATTACTAGAGGAGTGTTGACTGTACCGAGTGACATCATCTGAGGGGGTGATACCAAAATTATTGTAAATAAAAATTTTATGTAGTGTTTCTTCTGCTCATGTTTTTTGTTGTGACTCATGCTTTCATAGATACTGATTTTTACTGAATGTTTTGTTATTTTTGAAAATGAAGTAATAACTCCATGAAAATAAGGGGGAAAAAATAATGGGGTGGCTGAAAAATTCTCAGTCTGATCAAGTGGCCCTCTTCCAAAATATTTCTGATGTTAGGGTTTTTGGTCATATTTTGAGAATTTTACTGAGAATTTGTCAAGCAACTCAATGTAATTGCTGTAACCTAGGGAATGTTACTGAATAGAATAGAATCAAATGCAGGTTGGTAATGAACGATAATACTTAGGACAAGAACAACACACATAAGATTCACCAGCAGCATGTAGAAGTGGTCAACTGCTAGAAGTGAGTCAAGTGAATTCCCCAATGAATCTCCAACTGCAGACCAACATACAGTATTTACTACTGTCTATATTTTTGAGATGAGGTATTATGTACATCATTTACATAGTTCGGACTATTGTCCTCATCTTTGTCGCCATATTTATTACAACATTTTGGCCGTTGTACGCTTAACTGGGTATTGAACTCAAGGACACATGGCACAGTGGATAAAGGCGTTGGTTAGATCCAGTAACAGGACCCAAAGAGTTCAATACTCGGTTAAGCCAGTGGAGAACTTGGAGAGGGAAATTAACAGGAGATAACTGATAACTGGCATCCATTAAACATGGCATGTGGAACTAGAACAGTCTACCCCAGTGAGCGAAATAAAGGGTTCAGTTCGACATTCCAACGACCTGAAGAAGGCCGGAGCATACAACAGCCGAAATGTTTTAATAAATATGGTGACAAAGATGAGTACAATAGTCTGAATAATGTAAATAAAGTATTTACTACTGTATTTATGTGAATGAGGATATACCTATTATCGTCTGTAGGTATGCTACAACAGTAATAAATTTAAATATAATGATTTTATAAGATTTTATTGTTTAATATTTATATAATCTAAGACATATTATGTTGATGAAGTTTTTTTTTGGTTCCAGTCTCCAGGAATGACTACTAAAAATATCTCTCCTCAAATTTATAAACAAATCCTATAGATTTTCTTTTTATCTTTTTCACCTCCAGCAAGGCAATAAAGCCACTAAGATGCAAGGGATTATTGAGTCTGAAAGAATAAGAAAAAGAAAACATTATTAAGGAGCAAGAACAATAAAAGAAGAGAAATCAAGAAAAAAGTAGATGATGATTGACATTGCATTTTTGAAGATCAAAGTTGTCTAGAAAGCAAGAAGCCAGAAGAGAGTTCCACAGGCAAGAAATGCAAGAAAAGAAACTGTTAGCAAAGAATTTATGGTTACAGCTAAACAGTTCAACTCTAAAATGATGAGAACTTGCTGCTAATCTAGTACTGCACTTAAATTCATAAAATCTAGGTACCATAGAGCAAAGTACCCACACATTATTTTCTTTCTGTCCTTAAAGTCAGAAGTCAATAATCACTTGACTTTATCCCTTTTGCATGTGAACACTTTTATATATTGTGAATTTTTTACTTTGTTACTGTCTTATAGTTGCTTTGCTTTTCCTTGTATTACATAGTTTTGTATTATTTTGATTGGCTCTTATTATTTTCCCTCTTAATATTATTGAGAATTTTGTCAATTCCACTTATTTCTATGAATATTATTAAATTATTCTGTGAAAAAATTGTTAAACAACTTGTATGTTTAAGAATTATTTTAATGTCCAAATGTATGTCATTTTGGGACCATTCTTAAACATTTTGAATCTTACCAAGGTTCATTTGTTAGGGAGATGATATCTTAATATCATTGGCTTGAGTAAGTGGTCCCAGAATGTGGCACTATTGGAAAGTACCTGAAAACCATAGACCAAGTGCTTGAAAACCATACCACGGACTGACACAAGTTTTGCGAGTGAAATTGGTTTGGTATAATTATTCAGAAACCATTGCAGTGACAAGCCATTGTGACCGAAGGGTTGAGCGTATTGATCTTGTTCAAACATGTTGATCATGCCAGATGATGTGCTCTCTCCAAGAACCTATAATTACAATCTGCTTAGCAGTGTTGCAATATTAAATAAAGGTGGACTTTGTGGGTGTTGAATGAACACGAATGTGCCTGAGCAGGCATCTGCAATAGGAATTGGCTAGGTACCCTGGCAGATGAGTGTGTCTGGAAATGAATAACTGGTCATTATAAACATTTTTACCTTGAAATCTATTATCTTCTTCTAAAATATTTACTTTTCTATATAAATATAAATATTTTTTCATGATGTCCTGACTACATGAATTTAAGCCTGCTACTAGATTAGCATCTAGGTCCCACCCTTTTACTGTAGAAATAGTTAAATGTAAACGCCAACTTCTACTACAATAGTTTCTTTTCTCACCCTTCCTGCCTATGGAACTCTCTTTTGTTTACTTGCTTCCCTAACGACTACAGTCTTCAAAAATTTAAATGCAATTTCAATTGATATCTTGATTCCCATTCATATTTTATCCTTGTTCACCATAGTCTATGAATATAGAATCCAGCACAGTACGTAATCTGTTCAATGAAACAACGTTAAAGATTAACACTCACGAGTCAGACACTCTACTGATTCCGCCTATATTGCCAATACCACCAGCAGCTGTTCCGTAATTCTTCAATCTTCGATATCAAAGGCTGGCAGTGAATATTCGGGAAAAACATGGCCGCCTTTATATACGTCGCATTGAATATTTTGAGCCTTCTGATTGGTTAACCCTTCTATTGTTGGACTATAAAATCAGTCAGCTCATTTTGGCTGGCTCACTAGTACACCAGTGTACCCCAAAATTCCAACAATCCTTTCCTCAATCCTACCTATACCCAGACTTTTCAAACATTTTCACTCTGTAAGCCCCAGCATACGAGTGGCATTCTCGCCTTGCTTGGGGTGAAATGTTTAAAAAAGTATTATAATTATATAATTAAAAGGTTTAATTTTGTTACTTGTTTAATTCATTATTAATTAGTTCACTATTACCTTTTATTATTATTTTATTTTATTATATTATTATTATATTTTGTTATATCATTTTATTATTATATTTTGTTATTATATTATTATTAACCACTCAGCCACATGCCCATATATATGTCTCTGGTTAAACATTGTTTGAGTTTGTACTTGAGTCTGTAAGCATTTACTTGGTAGATTACTCCTTTTGTGTGTCAGAGTGTGGGAGAAGGTGCTTTCACCTTGGGCAGTCGGTGTGTTATAAGCCCTGCATACATGTCAGTGGTAATGATAAAATTAACAGTTTCCTTATAAGGAAATCTTTGGCATTCATTGACTAAACAGCCAGTCCTACTATTGGTTTCAATTTATAAAAACTTTATTAAAACAGTTTTTATCTGAAGTCCTGTAATTGTTATCCCTCTTTCCAGTATTGATGGGCGTTTAGATTTCAGTTTGTTTGAAGTAGAGTGGAAAGTCAGCATCTTGATTAAGTCATTATTTTTTTTCTCAGAGTTACATGTACTATCCATTTTAGTTGTTGCTGCTATTGAAAGTCTTGAAAGCAATGTGATTTTTTTGTCATTTGGCACAGTTCTTTTTTTTTTTAACCAGTCCATGAGATTTAATGAAGGAGGATCCTCTCTAAGGCATACAGGGTTCATTCATTCAAAGGCATTTTTAAAAATTGATCTGAGAACGCAGTATAGTTTAACTATTTTTGAATGTGTTTGGATGACGTTCATATGAGATTCTATATCTGAAAAGGCTATTTAAGAACAGAACTCGAGTAATATGGATAGTATTTTGTTAAATACAACATGTTTCATTAAGAACCAGAGAGGTAATAAGACAAGTCTTGTCACTATGACATCCTGCAGTTGAAAAGCAGAAGAGAGAGAGGGTTTGTCTTTCCTTTTATACTATTTCATACAATGCCACTTAGCAGGTGCTAGAAGTCCCCTGGCAGACATGGCATGTTAATCCCATAACAAACTGCTCAGTGCCACTACAAATTGGTAACTTAATACCATTACAAACTGCTAACTTCAGTTTCTGTTTCTAAATCTTCCACACCCTGTAATCCCTTGTGTTTTAGTGGCATTACTACCTTGCTTGGGATGATTCCAATTAAAAAAGAAAAAATCTAGAAAGTATTTTAACAGAAGACTGAAAATGAGACATTGAAATTCAAAGGTGCATTGGAATGACGAAAGATGCCTTTCAAAATCTAAGCAAAGTATTAAGAAACAGGAAAATTTCCTTAGAAATAAAGTAAAGAGTACTGGAGTGAAAGAATTTAAGATTATGAGGACAAGGAGGATAGATAATATTTGACACTTCACTTTAAGATGTTAAGACTCTCTGAAATTCTTAGATACAAAATATTCTCATTATTTAAGGTATTATTTGAACAAGTATTTTATCTTTATTAGATATTTAGAGGAGAGGATAAGGAGGATAGATAACAATTGGCCCCCTGACTTGAAGAGGCTAAGATTGTAGTGTTCATGGAAATATCCATACAAGTGTCTGTTTCAAAAAGTAGCAGTTCTTTGTGTGTGTGTAGGGGGGGGGCTGAGTGGGGCTTTCTCCTTACATTTGGAACATGGAGGAAATTAGAGTGAGTCAAATCTGTGGAAGTAGCATTTTATGTCATATCTGTAAAGGTCTGAACTGAGGGGAAATGAAAAATGGAATTCATCTGAACATTTGCCATGGAAATAGTGATAGAATATTGATGGCTTGCAACGATGCATCTGTAGGAAAGAAGCTGAGTATGAATGCTGACTAAATAGACCGCAGAGAGAAATATGCTAATACAAAACTATTTCTGACAGTAGTGAAAAAAGAAAACTTTTGACTTTGAAACATTGACGTTTGCAAGTGAAAATGTCTTATAAAAATGGAGCAATAATAAAATGATTTTTTTAAAACCTAAAGGTTTTTTTCTTGAATTATCTCCAATGTTTTCTTTTTTTTTTCCTTTTTCTACCACACAAAATAGATTTTGTTTGTAAAGCAAGGGTTGTGTTATACATGAAAAATAATTAATTTTTATTCTAGAAAAATATCGGTGGTATGCATTATATTTCCAACTCCAACGCACACACACACACAAGGAAAGGAAGAAAAAATGGTGGTAACCTGAGAGCCACCTGTGAAACAGCTTCTGCTCATAACTTTCAGGTTATGGGTGTATTTTTTTTATGGCTTCCACCAAAGATGAGAGAGAGAGAAAGAAGTACTGATAAAGTGTTGTCTGAGTCTGTTTCATTTATTGAATCCATTTTCTAACCATTGATATTTATTTTTTTATTTCCCTATTTTCTGGAACATTCTTTTTCAGAACATTTGTTTTGAAAGGGTGAAGACTGTGGTGAAGCCATTTTACAATATATATGGAGACAGATGTCTCTCTCTCCCCATATATATATATATATATATATATATATATATATAAACAAATATGGATATAGATCCGACAGTATGAAGAAAATATACTGAAAAAACAAACAAAAATCCTAATATGCGATTATGCTGTTTTAATGTTTAATGTCAACGTCGAATGTTTCGGTCTAATAGACCATCTTCAGGACATATTCATAAAACATAATTAACATAGACCATATACAATTCAACATGAAAAAGACGATGGACATAAAAGCAATACCAATCCAAACAGATAACAAATCTTTTATAAGATCAGTGTTCTGTTTAAATATGATCATATCGTTGTCACGTGGGCGATGTTGTGAAAACGTATTCCTAAAATTTGAGTATTTTGAATGAAAAACGAAAAGAATTTTATTTTGATCTAAAACTTATATGTACGTTTGTTGAGCATTAATCTTGCTAGAAAAGGAGAAATATTAAAGAAGCCAGGTCTAGTGTTCACCATGCGTGAGATATCTCACGCATGGTGAATTCTTTTCGTTTTTCATTCAAAATACTCAACTTTTACGAATACATTTTCACAACATCGCCCACGTGACGATGACGTGATCATATTTAAACGGAACGCTGATCTTATAAAAGATTTCTGTTATCTGTTTGGATTGATATTGCTTTTATGTCCATCGTCTTTTTCATGTTGAATTGTATATGGTCTATGTTAATTATGTTTTATGAATATGTCCTGAAGATGGTCTATTAGACCGAAACGTCCAACGTTGACATTTAACATTAAAACAGCATAATCGCATATTAGGATTTTTGTTTGTTTTTTCAGTATATTTTCTTTATATATATATATATATATATATATATATATATATATATAGATGCGATGAGAACGAAAGTAATATATAAATTCCAACGTTCACAGCATTAATCCAAAAGAGGGCTTGATACCGATAGTAGAGCGATAATTATTCCTTTATGTTATACCGGAACATATCTATTCTATTAATAGACTCTCCCACATATAATAAGTAGTAGTAGCAGTTGCCAGTGAGCTCAGTGAATTGGTGAGTCAGTCGATGTCGGACATTAAAGTTTCAGCCACCACAACTAGATTTCTGCATCATTAACTATTATATCAAGTCCCTAACGTTTTGTACGTCGAACCCTTTTTAGGACCAACTTAGTGAAATACAAGCCTCCACTGTGAAACTACAACACTTTATTATAATTTTATCATATAGACAAAACCATTTTAGCCACTACAAAGATGCAACTTGGTTTCAGTGCATTTCAACTGCACTTCAACGAGTGAGAATCAAAAATAGTTATGAACAATCCGGCTTGTAGGCAAGCCATGTGTCCTACAAGCAGGATTGTTCATAAGCATTTTCGATTCTCACCGTCAAAGTGCAGTTGAAATGCACTGAAACCAAGTTACATCTTTTGTAGTGAGTGAAATGGTTTTGTCTGTATGATAAAGTTATAATAAAGGAATAATTATATATATATATATATATATATAATAAAAAACTAAACACTAATATTCCATGGTCATAATTTATTCCATTGGAATTGTAAATACGATCCAAATCATCAGACCTTGAATTTGTAGGTCTGATGATTTGGATCAGTATTTACATTCCAATGGAATAAATTATGACCATGGAATATTAGTGTTTAAGTTTTTTTATTATATCCTTACTCTGTCCTAGACATTGAGTTCTACCTGGATCCTTCCTCTTGGAAATTTTTTTTCTGAAAATATACATGTATGGGAATTTTTTATATATATTTTGCATATGTATGTATATTTTCCACTAATATTATCTATATATATATATATATATATATATATATATATAAAGTAAATGGATTAAATCTGACAGATTTTTAAATGTTATTTATTAATTGGATACTCATATTTGAGTAGGTTCTCTGTTTTCAGTTATTTATTAAACAGTATATTTATTTACATCTACTGGCCTGAATATTTGAGGAATCGTGTTAGAAAAATATGTGTCGTCTGACAGGATTTGAACCTGCGTTGTAATAGTTCTAGTGAGATTGCTAACCATTACACTACTTTGAGTTGCCCAAAAATATATCCTTATGTAATAAAATTTGACATAGTATTTGGTCAAATTAGCTTGGACATTCATGCCAACCATCATGGTCTGGCATCAAGGTTTGGAAGGTCATGCTGGCATTCTATGTCATAACATAGCTGGTCAATGTAGGTGGTTACTGGGCAACTAAACCCAACTTATTGTTTGGCTCGCTATCAGTTATCTTCATCATGCATTCTATGTTTGCGTATGATTGTGGAAATATCAGGGATGGGTCCATAGAGCTATGATTTAGTTGGATGTTGTTTCCAAGAGATGTTAAGTATAGCTCTCAGGATCCGAGTGTAGGTTCCATCAAGCTTAGGGTTTTATTTAATGTCCAAGCAGTGGCACCATGCATTAACACTGTCACTATGATGGCTTGAAAGAATCTCTGTATGAGGTTGTCTGGTAGATCAGATTTCCAGATTACATCCATTTTATTCAAGGTGGCCTAACTTTTCACAATCAAGCTTTGGACAGATCCTAACTATTCAGAAGATTATTGAGGCTGTCAGGGCATCAGAACAAAGAATCTACAAGCTGCTTTACTTTCTGCAAATTTCTCTAAAACCTTTGATTCTGCACATAGAAGAAAAAATGGAGATCCTTCTGGCATCTACCCTGAGACAGTAGCTGCAAAATGATGCTGTGTGTTCTGGGTATGATGATAAACTACACCTGGCAACAAGGCCTCTGATTGGGATGCTTTGAGGAGCATTGAATCACTTCCAAAATGCCGTTGTTCCCAGGTCCATCCTGACCCGGGGTGGTATTACATATTATGGTCCCAGCTGTGGGCAAATAGTTAACCCCAAACTGAGGTCAGAACACTATGAAATTATAAAAATACATTTTTATAGTAAAAATACCAACACAACAGTTTTGAAAAAAAATATTATCAGCAACACATTTGACTCACAGCAAAAACCCTCTTTACAAAAATACATCAGTGACACCTGATCTACAAACTGATTTCTTACAAAGAATACATATTGTTGTATACTCCTTCATGCTGAGTGGGGGATTCTTGGTCATTATGCCAATTTGATGATAATGTTGTATGGCCCCCTCGTGTTGAGGAAGTCTTGGTCAATGGTCTCCATTTGATAATAAAGTTGCATTCTTTTCTCTTGGCTGGGGATCGCTAGTTGTCTTGATTCAAGATGGAAAGAACTTCAACATGGGGAATTTAAAATTAACTAGTTTATTAATGTTGATGCATACATCTAACTATCCAGTTGGGTTGCTGTCCCCTCTACTGGGGAGCAGTTCCAGATACAAAAGGAAACATGTCTACATTGTTCGACATGTAAGAACCAACTCACAGAAAAAATACTTTCTATATCTCTATCATTTTTATGCTCGCTCAGCCAATCAAAATCGACTTCCATGTTTTGTCTTCCATCTGACCCCAAAGATCAACCTCAGGAAGTCCCAGAAGAGATATCACTCCTAAAAGTAATAGTCTGCTAAACTATTATTTAACAATATTCTATTCATACGAACATATCCTAAACATCTTGTTGGCATTAAATAACCCATTGAGGTGTTGATATACTGTAAAACAAAATAAACCAAATGAAACCATAAGGCTATGCATAAATACCAAATGGAAACACTAGCTTCTTTAACATCAAAGTAGGTGTTCTTCATGGTGACACTTTTGCACATTTTCTCTTTGTTATCACCCTTGATTACATATTCAGAACTTCCCTCAACAAATATCAACAAGGTTTTACTGATACAGTTTAGTAAATCTATATTATAAAATAAAAACCAAGCAAAAAGAAAACAGTGGGAGAGATACTTAAAACCTTGGCAATTATCATTCTATCATATTACTTTTTCCGACATATGCTATTCTGAAAAGTCCTTACAGATATCTTAGATGAAAATCAGCTGTGTAAATAGGCTGCTTTTAAAAGTTGCCAGTCAACAATTGACCATCAACAAACAAAAGATGAACTAATTGAAAAAAGAAGAGAATTTAGTAAACTGCTTTGTTTAAGGCATGGTGGAGTAATGGACAGTAGCTCGGATTGAGGAACCAGAGCATGTTTGTATCCAGTTGAATCCATTACATTCACTTATGTGCTAATACCCTTTGAAAAGGTATGAATCCTCTTCTTCTTACCCCAGCAAATAGCAGGACAGACTAGGTTCTGTAGCATTGGATGGCAACTGGTCTACCGCAGAAAGAAATGACAACCTATTATGGGAAAAAATCTGCCTTGTCAGTCATGTATCGAAAGATACATGATTGCCTAAGCGTGTATCCCGCATGGCACATAACTGACTGCTTTGTTTAAGTTTAGTGGATTATGAAAAGGTGTTTGACCCGGTTGAACATGTAATAAAGAACTAATTATGAAAGAAGAATATCAATAAATAACAGTGATTGGGAATATATACAGGGTGGTCCAAAAGTTTTTGTTTTTTTTTACATTTTATATTTATTTATTACAATTACATTTGTTTAACACTGTTATCTCGTTTTCTTCATTCATAGACGTCTTAGGACACAGATATCTCAGTGCAGTAACCATTGAACCTGTTTTTCAAATTTTCCATTGTAGTGGTTGCCGCTGTTGATAGTCTTCAAGTGAAATGGTTTCTGTTATCTGGTACAGTTCTTTGTGACTCTGTAGTGCCAGTCAGGTTCAAAGAATGATGTTCTTTGTCAAGAACCTCAGGCTTCACTCACTCAAAGACATTTTTAACTATTGATAATTTTCGTCATGCACATTACCAATAACAGTTATTGGGATTATATATGATAACAGTTATTGCTTCAAAGTTCCCAGAACTATCTTTGGCATAATGTTGGTAAAAATTTGAGCAGTTTCATTGGTGGCTTAATGATTGCACAATTAGTCCAATGTAATTTGTATTTCACAAACCTTAGGGAAATTTTAGAGGCTATGAGAATGTTTCCCACATAGATTTTGGGAAACAATATTAAGCATTTAAGCAATTATTTTTAGCTTCTTGTTTAAAAATAAAAACATGGAAGAATTTTATTTATGGACAAGATAATCACTGTTAATAAAGAATTAATGTCTCCAAAACAAAATTACTCTTTTAATTACAAAAAAAACCTTTTTTCTTTGGTTTTCACTGATGTTAACCTCCAGGAGAGCATATTTATCCATCCATTGAATATTGCTGTCACATCCGATCTGGTACTTCTGCTATACATTTTAAATTCTTGATAAAATAAAAAGAAAAATCTACAATATTATTAATATTGACCTGGCATATTGACTTCAGTCACTTTCCCACTACTGTAATGTAAATTCCCTGTGCCTTTTCTATAAATATTTTCCTGGTAATTGTTCTGATGAGCTTTCCTTTTTGGTACCTTGACTTTGTGAATGTAAGTGTGGTACAAGATTGGCAATTAGGTCTCATCATTTTACTGTTGAAATTGTGGCTTGATGTAACCATAAGTTCCATGCTAACAGTTTCTTCTCTTGCATGTCTTGCTTGTAGAACTCTCTTTGGGCCTCTTGCTTTCCAGTCAAATTTGATCTTCAAAAATTTAAATGCAATGTCAATTAGCATTTTCTATCTTCTTGAATGTTCTTCTTGTATTGTCCTCATTGTTTCTTTCATGCTTAGTAACATTTTCTTATTGCCTTGCTTGGGGTGAATTACTACAAAAACAAAAACAAAAACATTCCTCCTAAAGGCTGGCTGTCTCGTATTTCAATATATAATGACAAAAGGAAAACTTATCTTAGCCAACAAGCGGTTATGAATTTTTTTTCTGTTTTCTTATAATTTTTAACATTTTTATAGTTATGTATGTTGGCTTGAGATAGAGGTAATTCTTTCAGGAATGGACATTTGGGGCACAAATTTATATTTTGATAAGATTGATTAAAATATATATATATATGTTTTAGTGGACTCAGCAATTTTCAATCTCCTTGTCTGAATCATCTTCAAGAAGCGAGAGCAAGAACTAAAAGGTCAGCCAATCTAACAGTGATCTCATCTCACAATCCTCATTCTTGCTCCATATGTGGCCTCCTTTGTAAATCACTAGTTGGTCTTAAATACCACTTAAGATTATCACACAAAATTTCATAACTGAATCAACTAAGCTGTCAGATCTTCATACGTCGAAACCTACAGGGAGAGTCCATTATTTTATATATATATATATATATATATATATATATTTATTAAAGACATTTTTATGTTTAACGTTCTTTTTTATAGATACAAATATTTAAGTAAATGCTCTGTTTATAATAAACAGTATTAAATAACATTTACCTGCCTAAATGTCCGAGAAATTTGACAGGATTCGAGCCTGCATCCTATATGAAACCGTCATTTACACTAACGTGCCTTAACCGACTCGGCCATGAGCAGTTATGAATGTACGAGATTCATGGAAGATTGAAGTTTATAAGCAGTAAATTCGACCTTGCCTACCGAACGCTCCTTTGTGGCCGAGTCGGTTAAGGCATGCCAGCGTAAATGAAGGTTCCATATAGGATGCAGGTTCGAATCCTGTCAAAGGACGAATATTTTCTATGAAAATTTCTCAGACATTCAGGCCGGTAAATGTTATTTAATACTGTTTATTATAAACAGAGCATTTACTTAAATACTTGTATCTATAAAAAAGAACGTTAAGCATAAAAATGCCTTTAATAAATAAATTGTCGGACTTTGTCCATTTCTTAATATATATATATATATATATATATACCATGACAAATTGGGAAAAGTTTTTTGTGACACGTTTCATCTGTTATGATTTCATCAGACAGGGTTTTGTTGATGTTGCCATACCTACACATGTGGAAGAAACAAGAGATGCTGGAAGTTACAAAAGTTTTGATAGAATATGTTTTTGAAATTATATTTTTTTGATCTAGCCAAATTAATCTGTATTTTTCTCTCTCCATCACCTTTGTCCTTGACTATTCAACATTGTGACAACTGAAAATCTACCAGTAATGGTAATATATTGTAAAAGCTTGAACCTAAATTTACCGTGGCTGAATTAGTGATCAAGGCATTTCCAGACATTTTCGTCTCTGTGTTATATATATATATATATATATATATATGTCATCCACAGACAAACTGTTTTGCTGTATCACAGCATCTTGGTGTGGCTAGATGTCCAATTGCTTCAAGCTGGGAACGAAAACTGACTGATTTGACATCATATATATTATGTAAATTTAACCTATACTAAAATAATTTGAATATTAACTGCAGAAAAATTGAAATCCAACATGAATTACTCACTTTCATTTATTACATATTTAATTATGATACATAGCATCTTCCATAATTTACCTGGACTTTTCACTTGACCTCCTGAATATTTATGAGCATGTCTTAAATTTAAAATTATATTGTAGTTATATCTGTAATATATATATATATATATATATATATATATATATATATATATATATATATAATAGGCATACACACACACATACATACATACATACATATATATATATATATTATAAATTGATTTAAAATATGTTTTTTTCACTACACAGTTCTAACCATGTTTCAAAAAACATTTTAAATCAATTAATTTTAAAACGAAAAAAACATATTTTAAATCAATTATTTTATAATATTAATGCTCTGTAAATTTACATTGAGCACTATTTTGAAAAAATAAAAATATCTATAAGAACACCGGATTATATATCTTACTGTTCTTTCTTTTTATTTATATATATATATATATATATATATATATATATATATGTCTGAAAATTGTGTTCTGGGATGAACATATTGAGATATTTGGTCAGTTAATGCCTATCCAGAATGCATATCCAGATGCCACAGATTACCAATAATGGTACTCCATAATTTTTTCTTAATATTATTATTCATCCAATACAAATAAAAAGAGTCACTCAAAACCCTAGATTTGAAGAGATCAAGATTGTAGTGTTTGGGAAAACGTCTTACCTAGTGTCTGTTCCACAAAACAGCAGTATCATAAAAATGAAAGCTGGGAACACACACAGAATAACCATCCAAAAGAAAATTTACTTCATATTAGTTTCACTAAACAAAAGCAATTGTACCTACAGCACAATAAACACACTCATGTAAGAACCAATGTGATATAGGAAAAGGGTGTACATAAAAGTAGGTTGACATTACAAAATTTGCTGAAGTAAGTAAACACAAGTTTCTTACTTTCAATTCCCATCTATCTAGCCATGTGCAAGACTTTAAGTTTTTATATCGGATTATACACTTATGTTTAAGCAGACTTACAAGTTAATTTAATCTGATGCAAGGACACAGGTGTAGGGTACACAATATGACACTTCAGTAGGAGCTCTGAATGTTACACTTGTAATACAGTTTCCACAAAAAGTCATTTACAAACCCTCTAGAACTCTAATTGTGACAAACAACTAACACAAAACTATTAAATTTTATCAGTAATATAACACACATTCAAAAAAAAAAAAATCCACCCTGAATATATTTATACCTATTATTTATTACATGTATTATGCATTTATTTATTTATATATATATATATATATATACACACTGAATCAAGTACACTCTAACTACAAACAAGATGAAAAATCATAAAAAAAACTCATAAGTACTAATATATCCCCCACTGATCCCAATAAAGAAATCAAACTAATTATATACTATCCTAAATTTAATACAACCAACTTAATCATCTACAATAACTCTTCTCCATCAACTAATGTTTTGCAAAAGACCAACATTGTATATCAATTTAAATGTCCTTTGGGAGATTGTATAACTGAGAAAACAGTAAATATATACATGTTGGTTTTACAACAACATTATCGAGGAGGCTAATATTACACATGCCAGAGTTTCAGAGCCAACATTTAAAGGAACATTCCTGTCCACATTCATGATTTAGAGAAATATTAATTGTTTGCCATGAATAGGGTGGGGATAGGTTCATAGATGGCTTTTTGTGGAAATTGTATTCTTTGAGTATGCTTAAATTCTTTTTTAAATTTAAAATGTGTGAATTTATTTTAAAAATGTATTTTAACTTGAACTTTTGGTATTTTTGTTTGCATTGAAATGAAGATGCTATCTATCACATACACACGCATACATACATGTCTCAATATATATATATATATATATATATATATATATAAAGAAGTATAAAGTGCTCATTTTCCTAAATGACTTGCTGACTGCATAAGAATGCATGAAAGTTTTAGTTGTGACTGGAAACCATTCACTGTGAATTTATTGAAAATATATACACACACACACACTACTGACTGAAATTATTGGCACTTTAGTTTATAGTTAATCAGATTTTAAATATTGTTTAATGGAATCTTTTAGGTGAGGCCATTTTTAATTGTTAGGACCATTTATACCCAAGAATAACTCTCTAACACTGTATATTTAGCAACTTGCAACAAAATAAAAAATGCCATATCCAAAATGAATATTGCAAGAAAAGGTAAACAGGAAAATTATAATTTTCTAATGTAATAAATATTTATATATTCATACTTATGAGAGACCCCTTTCCGTCTAATGCTAACCTCCAGAAGAGTGACTTGTGCCTTCTTGGGTTAACATTCTTGGCTGACATGAAGTGGAAAGATTGCTAGATCTGTTGGTAAGAAAGTTGGTTCACTGTGTTGTGCTATACAATTTTTCTCTCCAGAATCTCTCTTACATATTTATAAGTCTATCATTCATCCAGGCTTTAAATATCGATATCACATGCTATATATTTATAAATTCTTGATAAAATCCAAAGAAGAATCTGCAATATTATTAGTCCTGACCTGACTTGGTTTCAATTACTTCCCCACTGTCATAATGTAGCTTACCTGTACCTTTTCTATAAATACTTTCATGGTAATTGTTTGGATGAACTTACTGCTATAGACTTTATGAATTTAAGTGCAGTACTAGATTGGCAACAAGGTCTCATCATTTTACAGTTAAATTAGATGCATCTGTAAATTTTATGCTAACAGTTTCTTTTCTTGCATTTCTTGCTTGTGGAACTCTCTTCCACTTCCATGTTTTGCAGCCAATTTTGATCTTCAAAATGTAAATGCAATGATTGTTCTCTCTCCTTAATAAGATTTCTCTTTTTTCTTAATCTTTCAACTTGGTAACCTATTGTGTCTTAGTGGCTTTATTGCCTTGCTTAGGATGAAATGATTTAAAAAAAAAAATTACTTGTGTGGTAAAACTAGAACTTTTTTGGCAGCATAAGAAAAAAAATATTTGGGGATGTCAAGAATGCTTTCCATACAATAAAATATGGAGGAGGTTGTGAGTCACACTTTGGGAATTGTTTCTCAGAAAAAGGAACAGATATCCTGCTAAGAGTTAATGGTATAAGTAAAAAGAAAAGGATTACTTTGAAATATTGGATGGTAACTTGAATGTGTCTGTTAGAAATGTGAAACTGAAAGCATGGTTGGAGTTTTATCTATGACAATGATTGAAAACATATTTCTAAAATAGTACAGAAATATCTAAAAGATGAGAATGTAAATGGCTTACCTTTGCCTTCACAGAGGAAGATAGGGAGAAATGTTAGGGAGAAAGAGAGAGGAGAAAAATTGAGAATGTGTAAAAATGGGAGGGGTAATATTTTTTTTTTTTTTTTTTTTTTCAGCTTATCAACCTTTTTGAAGGTTATTTACAGCCAGCACATATTTTTAGATTGTAAGAATTTTTTTTTTTTGAGATAATAATGATTTACTGATACAAGTCTTCATTCTTTTGTTAATAACCATGCATTCTGTCTTGCCTGTTTATGTTTAGTCCTTTCTTCTTGCTTTCCTTCACTACCCCCTGTATGAGCTTTTGCAGTTTTCTTTCTGTGTCTGCTATTAGCACTGTGTCATCTGCATATCATATGTTGTTAAGATTGTGACCACTAACACTGAATCCTGGTAGGACATATAATTTTCTCAGAATTGCCTTGTTTTATATGTTGAATAAGTTTGGTGAGAAAGATGCTGAGGATCATATAGACTGAACATGTGAGCAACAACAAGGTTTTAGAGAAAATGGAAACAAAAAGAAAACTTATACTTAACATCAAGAAGAAACAGTTGAAATTTATGGGGCACATAATGAGGAAGGAGGGTTTGGAAAATCTGATACTCACAGGGCATATTGAGGGCAAGAGGAACAGAGAAAAGCAATGCATAACATACTTCATGAGGTTGAGAAAATAGAGGTGGAACATTGTGTAGAAATAAAAGAATTTATTTAGGGCTGCATGGGACAGGAAATTCTGGAGAGTCATGATCATTGACATCCTCAGGGGACACAGGACATAAAGAAGGAAATACAAGTCATACTAATTAATCCATAGCTGGGGGAGAAGAGGAGGATTCATACTTTTCTTAAGGGTATTTGTGTGCAAAGGAATATAACAAATTCAGCTGGAATTGGAACTCAGCTTACCAATTTCCAATTCTGAGCTGTTATCCTGCATATTCATGCTTACAACATCTGGTATTCTCAAGCACTTGCCTAACTTCCAGGCACTTGCCTAACTTTGGTGATTGGACAAGAGCTGATGTTTCAAATTGATATGGCTGTAAGCTCATTATACCACCTACACACCCATGCTTACAGCATCAGGTATTCTTAAATGGTCACCCATCCAGGTACCGATTAGGCTTGACATTGCTTAACTTTGGTGATTATGCAAGAATCGGTATTTCAATGTGATATGGCTATAAGTAGGGAAGAATGTAGAGAAAGATAGAGAAATATATAGAGAGGGAAAATATGAATATGTTGAGAGAGAGAAAGAATAGCAGAGGAACTATCTTACGGTTGTTCTTGCATGTCCTGATGTGTGCAGACAAAACTGTTGCAATAGTCAGTAAGACTTAATGATTGTATCTTTGCTATTTTCTCTCTCTTTTTCAAGCTGTTTCTACATTTCCATTTTTCAGCTCGCTCTTGCGTAGGAGTTGATATAAAGTAATTGTGATGTAATGCCAACATTTCTGCTTATATTGGCTCAACCTCCAGCAAAGAAACCTGTTTTTATTTTTGTTTTTGTTTTTATTGTTTGGGAAGGGGTTGGAAGGAAGAAACGATGGACTCTCTCTTTTCATCTTTAACTTTGCCAGTTCTACAAGCCAATTTTGTAAGGGTGTGGTTGGGTTGGGAACAGGTGTGAGCACTTGTGGTAGGGGGCCTGAGTTATTAGATGAGTTTTCATAGTCAGGCAAGAGAAACAATATCTTGGCTTGGTGTCTCAGCCACACTCTCTCTCTCTCTCTCTCTCTCTCTCTCTCTCTCTCTAACTTTGTCTCTCCAATTTTTCTGTCTGTATGTCACTTCTCTCTTCATATATCTTCTCTCTGTCATATTTTTCTCCCCACATTCTCAGCTTAACTTTCTTTTTCTATACACATTTTTTTCTCTCTGATTCTGCTTCTCACTCTATTATTTTCTCTCTTTGTCTTTAGCTCATAAATTTTTATTGGCATGTTTAGTTGCTAGCATTTCATTGTATTCCTTCTTTTATTTTTTATTTTCTTCTGAATGTATCAGTTTTTCATCAGTTGAAATAAGCTTATTCCCCATATGAAGTGATTTTGTATTTTATTGTGTATTAATTATATATATATATATATATATATATATATATATATATATATTATTATTATTATTATTATATATATATATATATGGCCAGCTATTATTATTATTATTATATATATATATGGCCAGCTATTATTATTATTATTATTATATATATATATATATATATATATATATATAGCTATTATTATTATTATATATATATATATATATATATATATATATATAACTATTATTATTATTTTATATATATATATATATATATATATATATATATATATATATATATTATTATTATTATTATATATATATAATAATAATAATAGTTAACCACTGTATTTGAGGATATCTGTCTACTAGGGCGGTTAGCCAATCCATATTGCAAACGCTCGCACAGGCACATGTTTGTTCAACACCACAGAGCCCCCTGCGGTTTATACTGCAACTATGCTGAGCAGACCTTAGTTACAGTTTCTTGAAGAGAGCGTGTTATCGATCATGATCAACAATATGAACAAGGTCAGCACTTTTAAAACCTCGGTCATGATGACTTGTGACTTTGTGCTAGTACAGCTATCGACGGCTCCCAAGTGTTCTGTCTACCCAATTTCACTCACAAGGCTTGGGTCAACCTGTGGTATGGTTTTCAGGCACTTTCCAAAGGTGCCACATGTTAGGATTGCCCCCTCCAGTCTGATAATATCAGGAAGTCTCCTTCCTGACAAATCAGCCGTGGTGAGATTCAAACATGTCTCCTGGTCAGAAAGCGAATGTTCTAACCACTCAGCCACGTGCCCATATATATATATATATATATATATATATATATAGTGCGATCGATAAATTGTCATCTAAATTATGCAAAAATGAGAATAACACTGTTATCTCATTTTAACAGATAGATTTACCAAATAACACAAAAATATTTTGAAATGCTAAAGAGTAAATTTATTCAATAAAATTGCCATTGGCTTCAACCATGACCTCCAGATGATTTCAGAATCTCCTGGAACTCTTCTGGACTATCTCCTTGTTTAAGAGAATGTTGTCATAATCCTTGCCTTCAGTTAATCCTACTATTTATCCCATAGCTGAGGAGAGAAGAAATGATTTCATACCCTTCCCCAGTATATGTGACTGTAAGTGAATGTAATGAACGCAACTGGAATTTGAACTCAGCTCTCTGATTTCTCATTCTGAGCTGCTATCAATTACACCATCCACACATCCACAAACATCTATTGAATGTGCAGGTGGTATAATGGTTAGTGGCTTGAATACAGAATTGGTGAGCTAAGTTTGAATTCCAGGTAATTACATGCACTTTTGTGTAAATACCCGTGGAAAAGGATTGAATCCATCTCTTGTCCCAGCAGCTATGGATTAAATAGCAGGCAAGACTAGTCTCTCTACCTTGATTGGCAACCAGTTGAGGTTCAAAACTGTTTGGGCATGTGGCTAGCAATGCATGCCAGTTAATAAAAATTTACTTGTTATAAAAACTGCAGCAGTAATGCCTAAAATGTTGATGTGTTGAAGGCTGTGGTTTAATACTCCTTAGTGGAGTTGATACAACTTGAGTGAGTTTAGAATCATCAGTTACAATGAATTTACATAATATTCTGAATTAAATTTTTTGACAAAAATGGAGAAACATGCCTGCAATAAAACGGTTTCAAAAGAACGGTTTTTTCATTGACACTGCTTTTTTTTAAACTACTTTCACTCTTAGGTAATGTTTATTGCTTTAAAAAGTTTAGAATTTTAATAAAACCTAACCATATGAAAGCAAATTTATACATTTTCTTTGTTATTCAGAATTGAAAACAAAAATTATAAACACTATTTTGTTTATTTACACTATTATATTATTTATTGGAATGGTTGGCAAAACATCAGCTGATTTATAATTGATTCAAACTATAACATGGTAAATAATAAGGATTTCCTGTGACGATAAATATTTGCACTTATCGGAGTCGAAGCGTCCAAGACGTTTTGCTTGTCGGGCTGCTGTTTTATGATGGATATGTGCATAAACCCAAGCTAGACAGTTTGTCATTTCGTCAGCTGCATCCTTTCCTCTCGCAAGTGTGGTCCAAGAAAAGTACATTCTCTGACATTTGTTGATTTTATGCTGCTTGGCACGATTTGTCTAGTGGCGGTCTGTATGCTGATTGGTCAAGCTGGGGACTCCGATTGAGAATGAGGCCAATGGCGATGATTGGTGCGTTGACTGTGTTTTTGGTCAATAAAAACGGTCTGGGACATTGGCTGGCAGTACAACTGGGACTGTGGTGACGTGCACTGCTATAGAGGTTCATATTAAGTTACAACTCTGTTTATTTTTATCTGAGAGCTGGATGCTAGCTTCAAACCTACCGCTAGAGTGAGTGGTGTAATTATCGGTGTCTTCCAAAACATCGGAAGAACACACTGAACTTCAACATTTCCTTATAGTTGTTATACATATTTTAATAATTTAGTAAATGTTTATAAATTTATGAATAAAAAATTTTCACATTTATTTCTTTATGAATTTGTACATGATAAATATTACATTAGTTCTAATTGTATTAGTTTTTAGAATATAAAATTATTCTTGTAAATAAATAGTGTTTAATATTTTTGTTGTAAATACTCAAGAACAAAAAAAACATGAATTTTATTCCAATTCTAATCATTGTTTCTTTAAAAATAATAAATATTGCCGAAGAGTGAGGGTAGTTATAAAAGCAGTGTCATGGATAAATCTTTCTTTTGACACTGTCTTATTGCAGGTAGGTTTATCCATGTTTGCCAAATTTTATTTTACCAATCTTTGAGAGTAATTAAATTACTGATTATCAATGGATTACCTAGTGCAACCCTAAACTATATATATTTGAACCTGTTGTTAAAAATGGCTGAATTTTTTTTAATTCAATTCACTCCAAACAAAGTGATAATGCCTCTAAGACGCAAGGGGCTACTGGAAATGAAGAGTGTATGTATGTATGTATGTATATATATATATAATAATAATGTCATTTCCAGAGAGACAGTTTTGCTGTATCACAGCTTGTCAGTGTGGTTAGGCATGTGATTGCTTCAACCTGGAATTGAAACCCAACCGATTTGACATCAGTCAGAGACTCTCATCCATAGGCCATCAGCGCACGCTAAGGAGATAGGGAATTTTTAACACATTATGTAGAAGATATAAGCATTCATGATTGCCAGAGGGCTCAATTCATAGTGAAGAGCTTAACATTAATCAACAGCAGCAGCTGTCAAATTTCCTTTCTTCCAAAATGCTCAACCTACAAAAGTGAGTATATATATATATATATATATATATATATATATATATATGTAATTTCTTGTACAAAACTTTATAATAGCAAGGAACAAGTGTAATTTCTTATATAAATTTAAATTACAAGGCTTATTGTTGTAAATTTAATATCTAAAACAACTGGTTTCGTCCCTGTTTATCAAGTTTTATTCTGGGAATTAAAAAAAGACAAAGGTGGAAATTAATTTATAGGATGACTAATGTGGGAAAGAAACTATTCAAGGAAAACTAGTGACTAATAATATTCAGACCGAGCAAGCAATCCCTCTGTTTACAGAAAGAAGGCTTGCGGGATCTGATATATAGAGACTCAAGAACCTTTAGATGATATAATGTACATGTGACCAAGACAAAATAGAGAAATAAATATGTGCATGTGTGTAACAAAAAAAAAAAAATACCCGATTTTAAAATCCTACAGTACCCAAATAGCTTGAATACAGATATAGAAAAAACTAACAAGCACACAGGCAGACAGACACTCTCCAAGTTTGGAGGCGCTAAGCTAGGATAATCAATTCGATTCATGATATCCACTTATCCTCAGAGATCCCAAGGCATTTCCTCACATACAATTTTGTCTTTCTTTCATTTAAACTGAGGAAGCCAAAGAGAGCATATATTTCTCTGGTGAAATGTCTTTAATAAAATTTTTCAGTTTGTCTCAGGATCTCCACACACAAACACACATATATATATATGTAATTAAATTACCAATTATCAACTGATTAACTAGTGCAACTCTAATCTATATGTGTTTCCACCTGCTGTTAAAAGTGCCTGGATGATATAATATAATTCTGTAACCTACATCAATCTTTCATGGATTGATTTTATTAAGTTTCATACTGTTTTGGCTTAAACATATACTATTGGTAGTTTTATTGCTTCCTAGATATGTTCTCTTCTCAAATATTGTTTTCCATTCTCATGTATATCTCTTTTAATGAGGAACCACACATTTTTTTGTTGAATTAATAGCTGGCAAGGCTGGGAAGCATTTCATTAGTTTGGTGTCTTTGAAATTTTTTTTTTTTTTTTTTGGCAAGGTGGGCAATAATCAGCTTTGCAGAATGTGAAAAAGCATTATCTCACTTGAATATACTTTTAGTTTAAGCTTTAGCACTCTGCATTAGTAATATTACTTTCTTTTCTACTACATTCTTTTACAAGGCCTCTCAATTGCAGTATCCTTATTGTTAATTTCACTCAAAGTTGTTTTCTGTTGCTGTTATATAGCAATAAAGTGTCGCTAACAACATTGGAGTTTGAACACAGATACAGGCGGTCCCATTGTGAATAAGTAGATCATGTGACCATAATGGAAACGCATAAATTAGAAGTAGCGTGACGTCTAATTGATCACTCTTTCTATTCTATCCTCTATTACTATGTGGATCACTATTTCTACTCTATTCTCTATACTATTCACTATTTCTACACTATTTCTCTATACTGATCACTATATAGTGGTTAATTTTTGAGCGAGTATTATCGAGCAAATACTATTAGTGCAAGTATTATTCGGAGGCATCTGACACCAGTATTGATCAACGGCGTTACTATAGTTGTATCTGATTACAAAGTCTCTACTACAATGAGCATTACGAAAGTGATAAGTATTTGTTGACATTACAAAAGTGGCAATGAGTGTTTGTCATCACAAAAGTTGCCATAGCAGGATATGACAACACAACTATGAAATTCAAACACTATTGTTCAGGGATCAGAGTCATCTTCAGTGGAAGGATAAATACTTTGTACAGCAAATGAAGTCACATACAGAGTGATAAAGGTTAAGCTTCTTGGTTGTACCACTCAAAAAAAAATTGTCCAAGAACTTAGAATAATTCTCTGCATTTATCTTAAATCATCATCAACTTGTAATTTTACAGCCAAAAATATTAGCTGAAAACAATATCAACCTCCCCGCTGTTGTCTCCTAAGTTATGTTAGGTGACACTTTTAATTTAGGATCTAATTTTTAACTGTCATAAACTCCATCCAATGTAGCTCTACATTCATCTTTAAAATTACAGTTAATGAATGGTTAGAATGTTTGTCTCACCAGCTATTGATAGTGCGTTCAAGCCTTACTAAATGCTCTTAATATTGTGGCCTTATATCAGACTAGACTGCTTAATGCATATCAATACTAGATGCTTGATGATGATTAGAAAGCTGGTCTTGCAAGCTATTGATAGTGCATTCAATCCTCCTGGATGTTTCAATGTTGTGGCTATGTTTCCTTTGTACAAATTGGTTTTCACTGCCAAGTTTGGTAATATCTGTACAGGAAATTAAACTCTCTTCTATAATGAATTTACAGGCAATGGCTTGTGAGATGAGTTTTCTAAGCATTGTTGTGACAGACATGACGAATATCTTTTATATGCGTAATATTATAGACAGATTTCATTTCCTGTAGAGAGATTACAAAGTCGGCAGGGAAATAAATTCGTAAAACAGAAAATTTAGAATTTGTACAAATTTTGAAACATTTTTATTGTACTCATTTTAGACTATTTTCTTTTAATCTTAATGTTACTTTTTATTATTGGTTTACGGCCACATTGAAATACTGGTTCCTTCAGGATCACTGGTTAAGCAACATTGAGCCTGGTCAGTACATGGATGGGTGACCTCTTGGGGATACCATGTGCTGTAAGCTTGGATGTACAGGTGTTGTAATAGATAATGGCTTGGAATTTTTAATCAAGAGCTGAGTTCTGATTTCAGTTGGGATTGTTATATTCACTTATGTGCACATAACCTTGGGAAAGGTATGAATGAAACCTCTTCTCCTTCCAGCTACGGGTTAATTAGTAAGTCATGTATCACTAAAACTATTATCATCTTCAAAAAGAATTAAAAAAAATGTATATAAAGTATTTAGATTTCAGCTTTAAATAACCCATAGAGGTGTTGATATACCACTAAACTAAAACAACACACCCACTTTTTATTGTCCAAATTTCTTCACAGAAACATTGTATTCGCTTTTGATTTTTTTCATCATATTGTTGCTTTTTATTACAATACCTAGGTTATTTTGCAATTCTACATGATTAAGTAATCAGTAGGAATGCGAAGATAAAGAAATAGCCTCTAGTAAGACTTGAACTCATATCGGATGTGAAATTATTCAGTAATAGGACCACATTTAGCTTTCTCTGCTTATTAATCTCCATGATTAACAAAGGATCATCTATGTCTGTTGTACCCCCCCCCTTCCCGCGGAGGGATATAGGGCACAAATTCAAAGGTTATTTTTGGATTCATATTTACATAACCCATAAATGCCTGCCTTCTGCTGAGGAAAGTTTAAATTTTTATTAGTTCAAGTCCCTGAGGGCTATCCCCACCAGGTGGTACCCCTCCTCCAGGAGAGGGCTGCGGGTCATTACCTGACACCTGAGGAGTACCCAAAAGGGGAAGTGCAAATTTGAACAATTTTTCTACAGTATTTGCTGGTAAACCAAATTTAAACCTTGACCTTATATTTGGTAGTGATGTGGGTGCACTGAAAAATCCACCTCATGTAAAATTCAGTTCAAATTATGGGTTTGTAAAATATCTAGTATTATGTACTTTGTCCCTTCAAGACATGGGCGATCATGGTCCTCCACGACTTTCTATCCTTCATAGTCCTCAGCAGTATTTGTTTGTTTTTTACTATCCCTCAGGTTCCTTGTTCTTACATTCATTTACACAAGCTAATTAGGTAAATTACTTACTGCATTCATTTGTCCCTCTTGCTTTCGCTATGTTCTGTGAGTGTCAAATTCACCAAACCATCTTTCCTCAATATGTATCTGAGAAATTTCAACTTTTTTTTTTTTTTTTTTTGTTACCATTTTCTTTAAAATTTTGTTGTTTACATACTTGGTTCATGGCATTATAAGCATCCTTTTCTTTATCTGTGAGGAAACTGTCCAGCATTCATTGCCATATAGGAAAATTGATATTATATAGCACTCCTTCTTTTGTTTCTAATTCAAAGCTCTGTATATAAAGACAGGATTTATTGTGTCAAAATAAACATGCATATCCCATTAATAGCAATCATTTTTTGTTTGATTTTATAAAATTAGTTTTTATGTGCTTATGGCTTTTGTTATATGGGCATATGGCTGAGGAATGTTCGCTTTCTGACCATGAAACCTGGGTTTGAATCTCACTATGGTTGATTTGATAGAACGGTAACTTCTTGATGTTATCAGTCTGGTGGAGGTGATCCAAGCAAGTTGCACCATTGGAAAGTGCCTGGTAACCATACCATGTGTTGACCCAAATCTTGTGAGTGAAATTGTGTAGATGGAACACTTTGGGGAGCCATCAATGGTTGTGCTAGCACAAAGTCACAAGTCATCGTGACTGAGGGTTTGAGTATGCTGGCCTTATTCAGACTGTTGATCATGCTAGATAATGCTCTCTCTCCCAGAAACTATAACTAAGGTTTGCTCAGCATTGCTACAGTATAAATATATACAGCTGGACTCTGTGGATGTTGGACAAACTCAAATATGCCTGAGCAGGCATCTGCAACAGGGAATGGCTAGCTGCTCTAGTAGATTGGCATCCTCAGATATGAGTAGTCAGCCATTTTATTTTAGGGCTTTAATGTAGTTATAGCTAGGACATAAAACTTTTATGTAGTTTTATTTAAGACCTGGGACTTTAATGTTGTTTTAGTTAAGACCTATGGCTTTTATGCAGGTTCAGTTAAGACCTATGGATCTGGGATAAGGCATACAAGATTTTTGGGGGAAGTTTAATGTCTAAGTGTGCAAAGTATGTTTGGAACTTAAAGTGTTTATAAGGTTTCTGAACTGCAGGTTTTAAATTTAAATTTTTGTACTTGTCTTTCTCTTTCTGACTTCATAAGTTTTTGCTCTTTCTCTCTCCTTAGAAATCCTTGTTCTCTCTCTTGATCCTCACAGATCCTTGCTCTCCTCACACTTCATAGATCCCTGCTCTTCTTTCTTTTTTTCTCTGATAGTAGGTTCTCACTGTCTTTATCTTCTCTCTCTCTCTCTCTAGTGCCTTGCTGCCTCACTCTCTCTTTATAAGTTCTTTCTTTTTTTCTTCTCTCTAACTTGATAGTTTTTTTTTTCTTTCTGCTCATTCTATCCACTCTCTAACTTCATAGATTCTTGCTCTTCACTCTCTCTAACTGGATAGGTTCTTCCTCTCCACTCTCACTCTATTTGCTAGGTTCTTGCACTTTACTCTCCATTTCTCTCTCTCTCTGACTTCATAAGTTTTTGTTCTTTTCTCTTTCTTTCCACATAGGTCAACTGTTTTCTCTCTGAGCTTAAAAGCTTTATCATATGAATCAATTAAGTTACAAAATTATATAAATTGGTAAAATCAGCATAAACACCCAGGATAGTAGGGGAGGATCCCTTCTCAGTCTCTGCTATTCTGTTGAAGTAAATTGTCTCAGTTAACAAATGATGCCTTGTTAATACCACAAAGGTCAAATTTCCTGCTTTAATGGCACTCTTCCTTTTCCTCTTTTTTAGCTTACCCTCAGGCATACATAGATTAAGGGTAGTGGCTATGGTCATAATGAGTGTGCACATTGGATACCCCCATTTAATGGTGGCAGATTTGTGAACTTTCCTAGTAAATGACTTTTGTGCTGTACTCACAAATGCCATTGGGGAGGGATCTCCCCACTACTCATTTGTTCAAAGCCTTTTTATTCCCATCATTATTTTGTGATTGTTTTTGATATTAATTCTGTTCTGTCATGGGAACAGAATGGAGAGGAGGAGAGTTAATGTCTTAAGCAAGAAAAAAACAAAACAAATTAGGTTCATTGAATGTTGGCACACCCATGTTTTTTAATTCTATGAATTCAGTAGACAGTATTTTTTTTAATGTCATGTTTCTTCAGATTGTAGGGGATCACGGCTCTCCATAAGCTCTTTTTCTTGTTGTTTGTAAATTTCCATGACATCCTCGGAAAGATAGTGGAATTGTTTCTGGTTGCTTTCTCTGCCACCTAAGGTTTTCATGTCAGACACTTTTCTGTCAGAATGCCACACAGCTAATATCTGTAACAAGGCAAAAAAAAAAAACTTCATAGGATGGTTCAATCTCTAATGTCATATCACCAACAACTGCCTCTGACATTGAAGGTAAACATAAAGATACATCACTTTCAGAGTTACCTATATATATATATATATATATATATATATATATGGATGGTGTGTACTATCCCAAACCGGGGGGGGTGCAAAACTGATTGAGAGCCCTAGGGCAGTACTTTGTAACTCTTTCTATTTTATCAACATTTGCTTTGTGCTACCTATATTTATATATGTTATAAAAACTAAGCACAACTATTAAAGGATGACATTTTTTTGCAGATTTTGGCATCATTCAGGGTTCTTTTTTTTGTCCAAATTTGGGAATTTCTTTTACTCATGCTAAACCTCGAAAATAAACACTATGCAGTGGAAGCTCGGTTCACAAATTTAATTCATTCCTGAAGGCCGTTCGTAATCCGAAATTTCTGTAAACCGAAACTATTTTTCCAATAGGAAACAATGTAGAGAAAAAAGTCACAGTACAATAAAATTGGGGAAAAAAAAGCACAACACAATTCACAAATGTATACAACATGGTGGTCGACTCAGAAATTATTCCGATCAGATTAACTATGTTTGGCAATGTAGTCTGAGAACCAAAATTTTGTTCGATAACCGAGGCATTTTCATCTCGAATTTTCTATTTGAAAACTGATTTGTTCGACATGTGAGACGAGGTTGCACTGTATAAAATTTATTATTTTTTTTTATCCATAATGTTAAATGTATTAAAATTATCAAACTTTTTAATAAAAAAAATTTCAAGTTGATGTTAAAAACTGCTGCAAAACATATTTGATTTCTTCAAAATGGAATAAAATCTATTATGACATGTCTTTTTAATTTCAGATACATAGTATTTATTTTCAATTTTACACCTATATTCACATGATCAATCAAAACATTGCACATAATTAGGTTACAATAAATTTCGTATTTTACTACTACCTTATAAAAATTGAGTAGAGTGAGGGGGCCTGTATCATAGATTCGGCTCAGGAGGCACAAGAACCTGGTACTGGCCCTGTGTGTATATATAGTCGACTCTTCTGTCGAGATTTGATGTATGAGGGTCAAGCAGATCAGTTTCCAGGAAACCGACAGCCTGACACCGGCACATGAGATTTGATTATAGTGGTGAAGGCTTTGTGCAGGACCATCCACACTTTTTGAAGTGACGAATACAGAGACCTGGTGCACCGAGTGCCACAAGGTCCCCAAACGACCCTCCGCAGGTTTTGAATTCAGAGTTGACCTTCTTCTAGACCAGTTGCCATCCAAGGCTATAGAACCCAGTCTGTCCTGCTATTTTACCCATATCTGGAGGGAGAGGAAGAGGATTCATACCTTTCCCAAGGGTATTAGGACGTAAGTGAATGTAATGGATTTGACTGGAATTCGAACTCGGCTCTGCGATTCCTCAATCAAGCTGCTATCCATTATATCCATATATATATATATATATATATATATATATATATATATATATATATATATATATATATAAACTCACCCATCCATGAGGGTCCAGCATCTCCATCTTTTATAACTGAACATTCAGTATGATTTGATTTTAGTGGTGAAATCTTGTGCAGGACTAATCACACTCTTTTTTGGAAGAGCTGAGTACAGAGAACTAGTGTAATGTGCCACAAAGTTCACAAACAGCTCTGCTCACTGTTTGAATTCAGAGTTGTCCTTCTCCTAGAATGGTTTCCACCCAGTCTGTCCTGCTAATTATCCATCTGGGGTTGGGAGAGATGAGATTGATTTATATTTCATATCTTTCCCAAGGGTATTTGCATGTAAGTGAATGTAATGAACTCATATAAGGTTCGTACAGATCCTGGAAACCTTGAAAAATCTTGGAAAAATTGACAGGGCCTTCCCCAGGGCTTGAAAAGTCCTGGATAGACAGCAATAACCCCAAATCCCCTTGAAATGACCTGGAATTTCCTAAATTGGAATGTCCAGTCATCCCTTTTCTCAATTCAAGAAAGTCAAAATGCCAAATCCCAGAAATCTGGCTTTTTTACAAGCTAAAATTGTCCTTTTTATTTGTCAGTAATATTTGGTAATTCTTGTGAACGGTGGTTTGTTTACTTGATTAGAACAAGTTCATGACCTTGTATTTATCTCGTCTAGGTGACGAGAAAGAATACGAAGGCGTGTCTTCTAATTGCTACCCTCATTCAACAAGAGGAAAAGCAAAGATGAAAGTTGTCAGTGACAAGTAAACATCTCTGTCAAAGATAGATTAATTCACACTAATAGAATTTGTAGTTGAAAGGAAAATAAATTATTTTACAGTAATAAAATACATTTAGAAGAATCTCGAAAAATTTATCAGTATTTTTTAAAATTTGAACAATTGTAGAAATTTTATTCACACGTCAATTTCAAAAGTAAAAAGTCCTTTTGATCTCGAGTCAGCGGTGGGTGAGGTCATGATGAAAAAAAATAGATACTTTACACGTCTTGTGTCAATGTGTATCTATGTGTAAACTACGTTTGTCTGAATTGTTGCCAAAAGTAACAAGTTTGAGGATTAAATTTGACTCAAAGAAAAAGTTGATGGGAAGGATGATAGAAAAATATGGCTTTGATGTATCTTAGCATAGGATAGAAAATGCGCTTTTGAAAAAATAGAGAAGAATGATATTTTTAAAGTTTGCAGGCTTCTTTAGCTTTTGTTGTAAGCGTGGAAAAAAATGATTAAATATATTTAAAACATGGCTTGGCTTTAAATGTTCAATCTGGCAACCCTGTCCTTTTACTTTTGTATTTCTGCCATAGATGGCTAGAAAATGTACGAACACGTGAATGACTCCTTGTTATTTGGCCAGATGCGATCAAATTTGTGAACTTAAAAAAAAAACAAAAAAAAAAAACAGAAAAATGTCCCCAGATCAAGTTTTTCTTTGTGGTGCTGTCAAACGTGAATGACGTTTTATTTCCACTGAAACTGCAGATTTTTGTCTGTTTTTAATGAAATTCAGAGCGATAAACTGTTGCTTCCTTTTCCTTGCAGATATTTTTTTTTAGCATGATCATAAAACTGTTAGGATTTGTAAAAGAAGGGCGCACTAATTAGGTAATTACATTTTCCAAACTGACTTTGTAAGAATTCTGTCAAACCCAAACATGCATAAAGAAGCTGCAAAAATCGATTGTGGATTTCCGGCAGTTAGGGCTATGAAAAATTTATGCAAAAATCTGTTTGCATGCAGAATTGCAACAAACACAATGTTCATCACCATCATTGAGAAACTTCCGGAAAAGTCTCCCCTAAGGTCATTTGCATGGCTGAACCCTTGTCTAACACTTTTGCCCCAGCCCTCAACCTCCGACGTCTTACTCTCTGGGTTGAGGTGTCTACTCGGTCCTAACCAAACTTAAGGAAGTGGACGTAGGTCCACTGGGCATCCGTAGATTATTTAACCGGTCCACTGGTTTAATCCTGCTTCCTGCCCACGTTGTGTTTGGTTTGATCCAGAAAGCAGAAGTGATGTTCATCCATTCACGGTCGACTGAAGATGTAGACATGGCTGGAGAGTCTGCGCTAAGAAATTTAGAATGCAGCAAAAAAAAAAAAAAAAAAAATTAATATTTGCAAAAAGCTGGACAAACAAATATTCAATGATTGAATTGTTAATGTCTTTTATATAGCAGAAAATAATAGTATAAAAAAAGAAATGTTAACATCATTGTGTTCTGTGCCATGTGCAACAAAAGCCATGAGTAGTAAGGATAGCTAAAATATGTAGTGTTTTTGTGAAAATTTCTGTTTGTAGTAAGCTTCATGTCTGTGAAAACACCCTTTCTCTTACTTACTTCCCTGATGGCTATAATCTCCAACTATTCAAATGCAATGTCAATTGACATCTCCAGATGCCTTGATCTATTCCCTGTCCTCTTTATCCTTTTCTTTTTCACGTTTCTTTACACTTGCTACCACTCTCTTTTACCCCCTTGTGTGCTTCTAACGTAATAAACTCTGCAGCTATGTCCTGTCTCTCCACTGGTTCTGGCTGAAAAGTAAACCACCTGGTCCTCCCCTGGTGAACTGAAGGAACCACCACTATCCACCACGTTGTGAATTTTTGATCCGAACAGCAGTATTTCGATCCCTCAGAATGATCCGGAGGTAGGATGAATTAAATAGCTGGGTATTACGCTGAAAGGAACTCACTATTCATGCAAAAAAAAGTTTCTTGTCGTAGCCGCAAAGACATGAAAAAGAAAAAATAAGCAACTCTTTCGGTTCCTGTACAAAGAGCCCTTTTTTATGCCACTGTTTTTATGCCACTACCAAAGAATTTACACAAGTACAAAATGTCGTAACGAGGTTCACTCGTTTGGGGTCAGAAGTGACAGAGAGAGAGTAGGAAAATTTCTGCCTAAACAATTTCGGCTGATCTAAGGGAAGTAATTCATGGATTTTCGTCTGCACCCTACAATATAGCAGTCTGCTTTCTCACAGCTTTGTTGACAAAGTTATCTGGATTCGTACGGGTTCTATTTCTATCTCTTGGTTTGGACCGGTCTTCTTGACGCAGGACAACCAACAGACCAGACCAGCAAATTCCAACAAGCCGTCTCTTCCGTGTTCTGCCATGTTTCGATCTCTGTCTGTGTTCTCTTCGATCTGCGATCTCACTAACTCAAGCGTGCGGGCAGCTTATATAGAGAGAGGCGGAGCTAAACCATCTTTAGGCAACGCCCCCGAATTTTAATATGCAAATCGCCTTTGACCACCATGCAAGCTTTTCCAGTCCCTGAAACTCAGCAGGAACCCAGTTTTCAAGAGATACTAAAATCGGATTCGGACCTCTTGTCTTCCGCAGCCAACGCCTACTTAAGTTTTGCCAAAACCACTTATCTCATCTGGTTGAATTCCGCCATTCAGACCACCCAAAAGTCCAATTCGCCATTTATCACAAACTTTACTTTAACGAATCCGTCTCTTAATCACTCTGGAATTACTACATTTAATTAACTAATAACTCAACCCCAGAAACAATTATTAAGAGAAAAAAAAAAACAAGAGAAAAAAATATAAACTTATTTCTGGAATTACTCCGGAATTCCTTCTACCCAAGTAATTAGCACCTTCATCCTAATTCTTTAGCACTGTTGATTACTAAATCCACCTCCTTGGAGAGTCTCTCTATGTCACAGCTAGAGGCACTCCCACCTTGCTGGTAGTGGGTGGTGGTGAAATTTTAAAAATTTTTTTTTTTTTAAATTATGTTCATTAAAATAAATATACTTAACTTCACATGATATATGCAGTAAAAATTTTTGTGGTATTTGCAAACCATGAGTAGCCTAGATAGCTGAAATGTGTAGCAGTAAGAATTAAAGTGTGTAATTCAAAACTTTCAAGTGTAGTAGAACTCATAACTGTAGAATGTTACACAAAATGTAACATAACCAGGTCTGCATTCTGGGATTTTTTTTACACAGGTCTGTGGGAACCCTGTGTGTGTGTATATATATATATATATATATATATATATATATATATATATATATATATATATAATTGTGTGTTTGGACATCAATACCTCTTTTATAAGTTTTGTTAAAAACAACTAACAAGGAACATCAGTTACTTTGCTTGTTAGGAGCTGGATCATCATGTAATTTAATAATTGTGTCAGTTAAAACTTATATAAAAGAGAGACTGCTGCCCAAATAAACAATATATATTGTATTTGATTCTTCTCACTCCCAACTGTTCAGACAATAGTAACAGCAAAAAAAAAACAAAAACTGTCATACTCATTGTCAGTTTTGACAGGTTCATACAGTTGAACAAATATTGATGAGCGGCATGCATTTTTATTTTGGCAGGGGAACCCTCTTCCAATACTGAATGGAGCCAGCATTAATGTGACAATTTTTTTTTTTTTTTAATGTATTTCAGATGCAGAAAGATTGTCTTCTGACTTTCCCCAAAATCAAATGCCATGTTTTTCTTGTGTTCTTCACTTTGCATCTTTGTGTTTCTTATCTGATTTTTCTTGTCGTCTCTTCTGGCAAGGAAAGCAGGAAATATGAGAATCCGCAGGACTGCAGAACTTTTTCTTTTTTTCCTTCCAAGATTATAAAAGTGCAATGATGGGAGGAACATTTAATTCCGACAGCGGAAAAAAATAACAAATATCTTTTACTGCTCTTTTATCATTTATAAATCAATTACACTCGTTCACCTTAACCTCTTCAGGTTGTGCATTTGATAGTTTTGTTTTGCATGTATGTCTATTTAATATCCTATATTAGATATGAGGATAGAATTTTAGAGCTTAGTCTAGAACAAAGCATCACCAATAAGACACTTTGAAAACCAAACATAATAGCATTTACTAACCAATGAGCCATAGTAATTAGTAGTATAGATTATAATGTCTATCTACATAATGAACAGTGCCACCTGCTCTTATTTTTGTTTCTCTCTCTATAAAATATAAACTAACCTGCCAAGTATTGATTAGCAATCTGGTCTCACTACTACACAAAAATCCGTTGTCATTACGAGTAAATCATGTTAGTATAACAATGGAAATAAAAAAAAATTATATATGAGCATGTATGTATGTATGTATGTATATCCTGTCAAACCGTGAATTGAAGGTCGTTCTCAACAGATTCTCCTCCAGTTCCTATCCCACAAATGCAGGTGTCCCTCAAGGCTCCATCCTAGGCCCCACTCTATTCCTTATCTACATAAATGACCTTCCTGATGCCGTAACTTCCCAAGTAGGCATCTACGCGGATGACACCACAATTTATTCCTGCCTCAAAAACAAATCTAGTCTCGCTGACAAAACTCACCTTGCCATGCGTCTCGAAAAGGACCTCCAATCGATT
>CAHIKZ030000411.1:530000-537500 GCA_903632075.3 Acanthosepion pharaonis
GATGAGGACGATAGTTCGAACAATGTAAATAGTGTACTTTTCAGCTATTTAAATTATTGTAGTTCTTTGATTTTGGTATCTCCAATTTGTAATTTTCATGTTGAGCTGTTCCTTTTGCTAAAAACCATGCATTCTCCTCTGGCAATTGATGTTTAGTCCTTTCTTCTTGCTTTTCTTCACTACCTTCTGTAGGAGTACTTGTAGTTTCTTTCCTGTGTCTGCTATCAACTCTGTGTCATCTGCATATGTCTCAGAATCACCTTACTTTATAGGTTGAATTAGTGCGTTTAAATCAGAATTATTCCTCTGATTACTTCTAGAGTGTCTCATAAGTTTTTTTTTTTTTTATCAGTAGCCCGAATCAAAAATTTTCAAAGATCCAGCCTCATTTTAAATAAGTGAAAGAAGTTTCTGAACTTTTTTTTTTCCTGTTTTTTAATTCCTCCAAAACTTCACCAGTTACCTTTGTTTATTATTTTCAAGAATGGTAAATATATCAGACAATAAGGAATTCTCTTATTTTGACATGTTTCACTGATCAAATGGCTTCATCAGAAAAATGGATCTTATTTTGGCCAATTCTATATTGGTGAGACAGAATGTCTTATGAATGCTGAATTTTTTGTTTTATGTTAACTGTATTGTTTTTGAAATTATTAAAATTGAATTTTAAAAACTGATATAGTTAAAGTAGAAAAATAATTCCTGCATCCAGACTGATGTGTATCAAGTTCTGTTTCACCAATGGAGATTCGGTTGGAATAAAATATGCCTTTCAGATGATGTCATTTGATTAGCGAAAGATGTCAAATTAAAAGTTTTCCAGATTGTGTCTCAGCTTTACCATTCCATCGGATTCTTGTACAAACAAGAATGCAGCTGTTTTTTGAATAAGTCAAACAGGACATCCTCAACACACTCGTTCAAATGTCTCCAAAATTCTTGGCTGGATTAAGGTCAGCTGAATTTCCTGGACATCTGACAAATCGATGTTAAGGCAAAAAACAAAAAAGTCAAGCTTTTTAAATCTGCGCACTGCTCCAAATGCAGTTCACTTAATCTATTTCCTCACCAATGAGTCAACTGTCAAACACTGCAGAAACAAATAACAAATGTTTCTATTTCTGCAGAACTGGAGTTGAAGATGTTAAGAGAATTCGATAAAACTGCATGCCTGATTATCAATACCATTCCATCAAGAATTGTATACTTCCTTTGGAAGCAAAACCGCCAATTGCAAAGACTTTGGTTTTATTAGATTTTAAAAAAAAAAGAAAATCATTTCACCCCATGCAAAGCAGTAAAGCCACTAAGACACATGGGGTTACTAGATGTGAAAGAATAAAAAAAAAAACATTATAAGGGAGCAAGAACAATAAAAAAAGAATCTAGAAGAAAGTAGATAATAATTGACATTGCACTTAAATTTTTGAAGATCAAATTTAACTGGAAATTAAGAAGGGAGAAGTGCACAAGAAAAAACTATTAGCATAGAACTTATGGTTGCATCTAGACAAATCAACTGCAAATTGATTAGACCTTATTGCCAATCTAGTACTATGCTTAAATTCATAAAATCTAAGTACTATAGATGAAAGTTTATCAAAACAATTACCATGAAAGTATTTATAGAAAAGGTACAAGGAAACTACAGCGGTGTGAAAGTGACTGAAGCTAAGATGTCAGGACTAATAATATTGCCAATTCTTCTTTTGATTTAATCAAGAATCTCTAAATATATAGCAGAAGCAGTGGACCATATATGGCAGCAATATTCAAAGCATGGGTGAATGGTAGACTTATAGATATGTAAAATAGATTCTGGAGAGAAAAATTGTCTAGCATGACACAACCAACTTTTCCACCAGCAGACCTAGCAATGGATTCAATATAATCTTTCCGCTTCATGTAAGCAGAGAATGTTAGCTGAAGAAGGCACAATGAGTCACTTTTCTGGAGGTTAGCATCAACCATTCTGATGGAAAGCAGAAAGGGATCTCTAAGATGATTGATAGATAGCAGTTTTATTTTGGTGGCATTAAAATTTACAAGCTATTCCTTGCCCCAGTTAACAACAGATTGTAGGGCACTTCTGAGATCAGCTACCAATTTGGCCTTATCGAACCACTCAGACTTACTATTAAGACAGGAGTAAATAGTTATGTCATCAGCATAAATACCGAGTTGAGAACTGATGCCATCAGGAGGGTTATTGATGAAAACTAGTAACATCATTGGTCCAGGGGTAGAGCACTAGGGGACATGAAAGGAAGAGAAAGATTGAAGTCATTCAGACATTTTTCAATTATCTGAACTAAACCCATTCTAATATTTCATTGCAAACAAGGAAAATATTGATGAGGATTAGCACGATAATGATATGGACTGCAGGCCCAAAATTCAATTTTAAACACTGAAGCAATGATCATACTTAAACAAATGTTTAAGTTGGTAGTGTTTCCAACCAGGTGCTACTCTTTACAAATGCATATACTTGAAATTTGGGTGTTGTAGAAGTCAAATAACTTACCATCTAACATGGCTGCCTCCTTGTGTTTCCTTGTAGAAAGGCAGGCCAGCTAATCTATCTGATTTATAGGAGATTACCTAATGCAGCAGGTGGGTTAGTCCACTTTACTATAATGGACCTGCCCAACACATTTGCATGACTGGACTCATATATCTCTCCATTAAATCACTCAGTGAGGGTATTTTCATTTGAGAGACTACACCAGTCTACCTGTGTGTAAAACCACTTGAAATTAACCAATATTCAACAGGTTTTAGTGGCAGAAGACCATGCCAACCAAAAAAGACAAAAATTGATGACTTTTTTCCTCGAAAATAAGACTGACAAAACCTTAAACAAAGCTTTTGAAAATCTTATTTGATAATATAAATGTTAAATTTCTTTCATGAAAGGAGTTTTTCTTTATACGTTTTTGATAATTTAGGTCAGTGTTTACCCAGAACCCTAGAACTCTGCAAGCGATTGCCAGGGTTTCCACAAGAAATGGTGATAAATAGGCTAATGCATATTTGAGTCATTTTTGTTTAATTCTACATTCATAATATTACTATACATATATGTCATTGCTGGAAGATCCTTGGTTATTATATTAAGACATAACATCTTATATTATTTAAAATTATAATAATCATAGGGAATGTATTTATTGATGTTTATCTGGCATCAGTGTGAAGCTGCCTTCACTGGTTAGGGGACAGAACATGTACATAGCAGATTCATATAACATTGGGTGTTTCACTCAAGTACAAGATGCATGCACAGTGTTCATATATTATGTTTATCATGTAAATTATGATAAAAGTATAAAAGAGATAGATAATAATGTTATATGATAATCTTTATGCCGGGGTTTCTTGAGATGTGAAAACTATTTCAGGTGTTCTATAAGGGTAAAAATGTTGTGAAACATGTTTAGGTATTCAACTACATGGTATTTTGAATGATCAGAACAAAATTTTTCAATCCCTGTTTCAAGGTGTCCAGAGAGTCGGGGAAGTACTGTACACATTACAAATCTTTCTTTAAATGTTTTATTAACCAATTACGGTGGAGTAATGGATAGCAGCTCAGATTGAGGAAATCGAGAGTCAAGTTCGATTCCAGTCGAATCCATTATATTCACTTATGTGCTAATACTCTTGGGAAAGGTATGAATCCTTTTCTTCTCCCTCCAGCTATAGGTAAATAGCAGGACAGACCAAGTTCTATAGTCATCGATGGCAACTGGTCTACTGCAGAAAGACATGGCAACCTACTGGGGGAAAAAAAATCTGCTCTGTCAGTCATGTATTGAAAGATACATGCTTGCCTAAATGTGTATCATGCATGGCACATAACTGACTGATCTGTGGCAGAAATTTCTGTGGTTCATAGTTGAGGACTCCAACAAAGGAAATTCTTATCTGTGAGGGTGGGCTGAAATGTGCATTGGCTGATTATTAAGGAATGATGCTAGAGCCGTAAAATTTTGTCCATTTTCAAGGGAAGTGCTTATTGTTTTTTTTTTTGTTTTTGTTTTTTTAATCCGATTTACCCCAAGTAAGACAATAAAGTCATTAAGACACAGGGGGGAGTTACTGGGTACGGAAGAATTAGAAAGCAGAAACTTTACACTTCTTTTGTTCTTCCTCTTTAGTAATTAAGAGGGCAGTAGAAAGTGACTGACATTGCATTTAAATTTTTGAAGATCAAAGTTAGCTGGAAAGCATGGAGCCAGGAGAGAGCTCCATAATCAAGAAGTGCGAGAAAAGAAACTGTTAGCTTAGAACTTAATGGTTAAATCTAGCCAACTCAACTGTATACTGGCAAGACCTTGTTGCCAGTCTAATACTGCACTTAACTTCATAAAGTCTAGGTACCATGTACAAGAGCTGCATTTGAAGTTGTTTTTGAACAATTAGATGTCAGTTTACCTGGAAAGAAACAATGCAGTTATTAATAAGAAATGTTGAAATTAATGCATGCAAGATTTCAGCTTTAGTACCACTCCTTCATATTGAGGTCCCATCATTTTATTGTTGAAACAATAAAATGGTGGGACCTAGTTGCCAATCTAGTAGCACACTTAAATTCATGTATAGTTGGGGTACCAGGTAAAAAGCTCATTAGAGCAGTTGCCATGAAAATATTTGTAGAAAAGACAGATGGAAGCCACATCACATTGATGAGAAAGTGACTGCTTGAGATGCTAGGACATGATTGATGATGTTACAGATCCTTCTTTGGATTTTGTCAAGCATCTTGAGATGTAGAGCAAGAACACCGGATATGGCAACAGTTTTCAATTTTCTTTAAAACTTCCTCATTTTTTGTTAATATGAATAAATTTTTATTGTTTCCTTGTTCTTGATAAAATGTTACTAGTTTTATATAAAACCCCAGTTTGTGTTGGGTATATCTATTTATAAGAAAATCTTTTCTAGATTGCATCTATAATTTTATTTAAACTTGAATTCCACTTGATCAATGACTTGAATTAAAAAGAGGTTCTCACTTTTCAGAAAAATATTTTCTGTTTATTGAATTGCAATTTTATTCAATTTCTCTTTTTTTTGGTCAGGGACGTTGTTTGCGAACCTGACTGTTTTTTTGTTGGTTTTTTTTTTATATTTTAATAAAAGAAAAAAATATATAAAAAAAAAAATCAGATTAAATATTCATTCCTCAAATTCATAAATTTTTTTTTCTCCCGACCCCACTTCTTTCTTTCCCTCTTGTTCATGAATATAAACTTCTCGAATCATTATGCAAAAGATTTCAAACACTACAGTCACAGCTTGGAAAATACTGCTCTTTTACAGCTGCAAAAAAGAATGAAAAAGAAAACAGAAAAAAAAAAGTATCTTATCAAAGAATTGTGACTATTTTTTGTCTTGTACTATCTTGTATTAAATCTGGTGAAAACATCATACATATTTATATTCGACTTTGTAACTGCAGGATTTGGTCTCCCAAAGTCTGTCAGTGATGGGGAGTAGCGGGTCTTACCCTGATATACTGCTTATATGTTGTCAGGGAGTTTTGAATTCAGACTTTGCTTTCCCTTAGACAGCAAGCTGGTAGTGAACCATCAAACAAAAATCAACAGTATATTTTTATAATAAAATTAGCAACGATACATTTTTTTATAATAAAATTAGCAACGATACATTTTTTATAATAAAATTAGCAACGATACATTTTTTATAATAAAATTAGCAACGATACATTTTTTATAATAAAATTAGCAAACGTATACATTTTTTATAATAAAATTAAAAAATTTTTTATAATAAAATTAGCAACGATACATTTTTTATAATAAAATTAGCAACGATACATTTTTTATAATAAAATTAGCAACGATTCATTTTTATAGCAAAATGACCATCACTGTAACACAAAAAAATTTAAAAACTTTTGTCGTAAAATTGCTAACAATACATTTTATGATCTGCAAATTATATACAGAAAAAAAACATACTGTTACCCTGAAAGTATAAAATTATGTACAAAATATTTAGATTTTGGTGTTTAATAAGCCATAGAGGTTGATATGCCACTAAACAAAAAGAACCAAAAAACCCTTAGACTACCCTACCAAAGCTAGAAAGTCTAGTCTGCACCACTATTTTACTCATAGACCACCATCATTCTCTTTGTATTCTATTGAGCTGGGCGTATATGTGCATCCATCTGTTGTTGTGTACATACGTAAATTTGCAAATAACCAGCTTTAAAATAATAACAAAATAGCATTAGAAAAAATTAAAAATAATAACAATTTTACCTACCATAGTCTTACACAGATCCCATAAAAACAAAAAAAAAACATGGATAGATGATGTGTGAACGTGTGTGCATACATACACACACACATTATATATATATATATATATATATATATATATATATTATATATATGTGTATGTGTGCAAGAAAACATTATTCTGCGAACAAAACAGATGAACGGTCTGTGCATTGATACTGCAACTGATGAATGATGTTTGCTACACAATCCAATATTGAATACAGTGACTAATTGCATACATATGTACACAATGACACATGGATGCACATATACGCCCAGTCTCACACTGTTCATATATGTTTGTTTGTATGTATGTATGTCTGCGTACGTATGAGTGGCGTTCTAACGACAATCTTTCCTCCCACTACCATAAAAACACCGATATATGCAACCATATATAAATCCAAAATTTAAAAATTAATCATTTTGTCTGACAATTGCAAATAGCGTGAAACCCAGGGTCACAAACTCACATCAATCCAACTAAATATGTTAGCTTTATCACTGATATTGAGTGCTTTCCAATAAGTACCACGCATATATAATATATAAGTTATATATATAATAAATTGCATATATATATATATAACTTCTACAAATTGGATGTCGACGACTACAACAACTTAATTAAAAAAAACTTAACCAGGACTTATAAAAAAGCTTGCAACAACAACATTAATATGGTTGATAGCATAAACAAAACTAGTAAAAAAATAACTGATAAATTAAAAATCAGCGATAGAGTAGGTAAACTTACTGAAAAAAGAATGTTATATAACTCTTAAGGATCATAAGCCTGACTTTTTAGAACACCCTGGCGACCAGAATAATTAACCCTACCCGACCCGATATAGGAAAGATCAGCAAAAGGATCCTGAAAAAAATTACCTGCCAAATAAAAAAAACAACTGGAATTAAAATTATGGATCAACACTAAAGATGTTATCAATTGGTTTAACTATATTGATGATAAACGGAATTGCACCCTTATACAGTTTGATATCGTGGACTACTACCCATCAATTTCGAAGGATTTATTTATGACTGCCCTGGACTTTGCTGCTGTGTATTCTAACCTAACAAAGGATGAAACGGATATAATCCTCAAGCGCAAAGAAATCTGTCCTCGTTCACAATGGGGACCAATGGATAAAAACAATAATGACCTGTTTGACATCAC
>CAHIKZ030000411.1:542500-555000 GCA_903632075.3 Acanthosepion pharaonis
ATATATATATATATATATATATATATAAAGACAAAAGCTGAAGTGTTTTATCCTCCAAGTAACTTTATCATATCAAATACATGGATTTTATTTTGCCTTGATAAAGTCCCTTAGAGTACGAAATGTGTTAGCTTAGACAAGTTCTCATTTTATAGGTATACTCTACCTGAAATTTTACACACACACTCTCTCTCTCTCTCTCTCTCACACACACACATTGAATAATATCGACATATTGGGTCTACATATCCTTTCCAGTTGTCTAATCAGTTTCTTGATGTTAAGATAAAATTCATCTAGGAAGTCGCCATAGTTTTTTTTTTTAGCCATAGTCCTTTCAAATTTTTCTAAGATTGCCTTCAGGGGCAAATTACAGAGACAAACTTATTGCAACTGCGATAAAATCTGCATTTTGTTGTCATAGTGATTTTAAAAATAATTTTAGAATTTTAAAATTTATCTGTTGTAATTATGTGTTTTTTTACAAAACAAGCATTTCAATTTAAGAGAGCTGGCTGGGAATTTATAGAAATGTAAAATGGCATTAAATATTATCTACAGTTTAATATGTTGTTACTATATTTATAATAAATTTTGTTGATTGGTTGATTTTGATATTGAGTGCCTCGAGAATTTGAAGTTTTTGCTTATTATTTTTGTGATGTCGTATAATCAGTGAAGATGTGCTGCCCATATATATATATATATATATATATATATATATATATAGTTAAGAAAAGAATTTATCTAAACTAAAATAAGCTAAAACTTGAAAAAGGAATTTACTTGATTCCCTGTAATAATTGTCACAAAAAATATATAGCAGAAACTTCATGGAATCTAAACAAAAGGTTATATGAACACAAAAGGGACATTTTACAAAACAATACATGAAATGTGTTGGTTGCCCACCATAATGAGACTGACGACGTGACATAAAAAATGCTACTCTAATCAAAGGAGAAAACAATTCATTACAATGAATATGTTTAGAGAGTGCCTGGATTGCAAGATGATCTACAGTAAATTTGCACCCTGGAACTTCCATTTAAACAGTGTGAGATATCTACTAACAAAAGTGATGGAAAGAAAAAGAAAAATCTAAATGAAATTGGCTAGATTTAAAAAAAAAAAAAAAAAAAAAAAAAATTTAAAATACCCAGCATCCCTTGTTCGTGTCCATGTGTAGTCACACCAACATAACAAATTTAGTCCGATGAAGTCCTAAAGGATGAAACCCGTCAGAAGAAAACTTTTTCTACTTTGTCGTACATTTTCACCCCAATATTGTTCTTGATATATAAAAACATATATCGTTATCTCATATATATATATATATATATATATATATATATATATATATATATATATATATATATATATATATATAGGCAGCAATTATTCTTGTAAACTTGTTTTATTAAAAAATAGACATTTTATGTTTTCTACATTTATTGATTATTTTTTGTAGTATGCAAATTGTTAATGTTGTTGTAGATGTACAAAATAGCCCCAAAGTAAATCAAATGTATATGTTTGATTATCTTCTCTTCTCAATTTTTTTTTTAACTCATACTGTGACTCACATGAGTCAAAAGATAGAGCCCAATGTAATTTTGAAATATTCGACAACCACATTTGCAAAACATTATTTACCTACTCGTAAAAAAAAATGTTCAATAAATTTAATAGACAGAAAATGTCTATTATTTTTTAATAAGACACATATAACAGATGTGTTTGTCTGTGTATACACATGCACATATGAGAGGGTATTGAGAAATTCTCAACCCAACCAAGATTGTGATCAACATTTTGAAGAAGGCCAATATGCTCAAACTCTCAGTCACGATGACTTGTGACTATGTGCTTGCACATCTATCGACGGCCACCAAATTTTGCTCACTAACCTTGGGTCAATTCACGTTATGATTTTTCAACACTGTCCAATGATGTTACATGCTGGAATCTCCTATGCAGGCTGATAATATCAAAATATTGTATCTGTGACAAATTGACCACAGTGAGAAAAATATTAAGAAGAGAGAACAGTAAAAAACTGAAATTAAGAAGACAGAAGACGTTGCATTTAAATTTTTGAAGATGAAAAGAAGCTGGAAGAGAGTTCCACAAGTGAGAAATATCAGAGAAAAAACTATTAGCATAGAACTTATTGTTGCATCCAGCAATTTAATCTGTAAAATGATGAAACCTAACTGCCAATCTAGTATGGAACTGAAATTTGTAAAGTTGAGGTACCAAAGAGGAAAAGCTGAGAAGAACAATTACCATGAAAATATTTATAGAAAAGACACAAATGGTACATTATGGCAATGAGATAGTCACTGAAGCCGAGATGTCAAGTTAAGACTTATAACATTGCAGATTTCCAAGAATAGGGGATGGTAGTTAAAATCTCACTGGAGGTTAAATCTTTATTTTTGAGCCATACTGCTTATTTAGTTGTTTTAAAATATAAAAATGTTATCATTGTGATAAAAAGCAACAGAAATAAGATGAAAGATACAATAAAATAAATATCACAAGGAAAAAAAACTAAAAATATTATTATAAACATACTTGATTTTTTTTTTTTTGCTTCACATTGTGTTATGTTTGTTTTGAGCATGTTCATGAAAACAATACTTGAACAATTTGTCATTGATTAGTTTGTCATGAGATCAGTTAGTCGATGAGACAGTTTGTTTTTGCTATAATTGGTTTGTGTTTGCTGGTTTGATCAATACATGCTGGATAATTTTTCAAGCAATTATTTTCAAATAAATGATTTTATCCTAATTTAGCATATTTTAAATTTAGTCCCCAAATGTTATTTGTTCATTAATCCTACCCATCAATATGGCTACCTCTCAGCTCATAATTTCAAAGAAAAGAGAAGACAGTTATAAAGATAATCAAACAAGATGAAAAATGATCAAAATCCAAGCATTATTTTATCATTGGAAAGAGTTTTCTTTTCTATTGTAAAGTTCTAGTTTGCATGATCCTGCCATTTATTTTGGAATGATGTTTAGGACCTGATATAAATTGACTGGTTTGCATGTTAAAAATAGAGAAGATTTTTAGGGGGGGGGGAATCATTTTTGTTGATTAACATTCTTCAAATTGCAACATAGAATACAAAAATATTGATTTTCATATCCTTTTAGAAGTTGGGAGTTAACTGATTTGATTTGTTTTTTTACGGTTTATCTACCCTTTGTGGGTTATTTTGAAAGAGATCATTTGGATGACGTCATTTACAGTCCGTATGCACCTTTGGATATCGGTGTTAAATTTCCTGCCTTTTTTTTTTTTTTTTTTTTTTTTTTTTTTTTTACAGTAAGGTTTATCCTGTATAAGGCCTCAGGGCCGTTAAGGTGTAGTTTATATGGATAGGAGGGAAAGATAACGGTTGACTCTAGACTTGAACAAGTTAAGATTGCAGTGATCAGAGAAACATTCTCTTGGGAGTTTGTTACATAGGGCAATGGTTTGCGGGAAGAAGCTGTTTGGGTTAAACTTTCTTCTCAACGATGGAATATAGAGGAAATATGGGTGGTTTGCTACTATGTAAGTGGCATGGCGGGTCCTAGCTGTGAAGGTCTGACCTAATCATCTGTTAAAACACTTACCAGGTAGTTAAACATCTTTCCTTGATTGATTTTGATATCATCTGTTTATGGCCCACATCTTGGGATGTTCCTCTTGCTGACAACCATACATTGTGTCTTCTTATAATTGACTCTCAGCTCAAGTATCTTTTTTGTTCCCACTTTTCATAAAACTTCCTCATTGCTCACATGTTCTCTCTCTGGTATTCTCCATAGTTATTTAAAGCAAAACACATTTTGAATTGTAAGAATAATTTATTTTTTTTTTTTTCAAGTGAATATTGCATTAACAATATTTTGAAGATAACAATGATTTTTCCAGATACAAGTCCTACTAATTAACTCATATCTGGGGGAGAATAGATGGATTAATACCTTTCTTAAAGCTATTAGTGCATACATGAATGTAATGAACCTGACTGGAATTTGAACCCCCTAAAATAATCCCCCCCTTGCTATAAAAAAAGTAATTTTTAAATAAGCAACCCCATAATACGGAAAATGTGCCCTCGCTGTTTAACGTTCTTGACAAAATCCAAAGATGGATATGCAATGTGATAGGTCCTGATCTGGCATCTCAACTGCAGTCACTTTCTCATAGACATGATATTATTTCCGCTCTGTCTTTTCTATAAATATTTTCATGGCAACTGCTGTGACAAGCTATTTATGGTGCCCTAACTTCATGAATTTAACCATGCTACTAGGTTGGCATCTCGGTCCCATCCTTTTATTGTTGAAACAGTTAAATGTAACCACCTCTTCTACTCCAACAGCTTCTTCTCTTGCACTTCCCGACAGTGAAACTCCCTTCCTCTTACTTGCTTCCAGATAGCTATAATCTTCAAAAATTTAAATGTAATGTCAATCGACATCTTCTGATGCCTTGATCTTGATCCCCATCCTTCTCTTTATCCTTTCCTCAAATACTCCTCTAATGATAGAAGACCAATAAACTGGTTTAGTGATAGCAGAACATTTGATTAAAAACCAGTTGTGTGCTTAGTCTTATAGCATGGACATGTTCTCAGTGCTAAGGTTAATACTGATTGTTACTTGACAGTTTTCGAATCAGTATATATTGAGTCCTACCAGCCATCTTTCTGTAAGTAGGAGTAGTGAGCTTAAAGGTAATTAGCTCCTAATGTGATATTTTTCGTTTGCATATAAAATTAGTCTGGGGTTGTATATTTTTTTTTTTTTTTTAGTTGCTTTGCATATATTTATTTCCTTGATTTTTGCACTGAGAAAAGACTGATAAGCTGGTTTAGTGATAGCTGAACATTTGATGAAAATGCCATCTTTCTTCATTATGTCTCCCAGAAATTTCATTTCTTTCTGAGTCTAAATACAAGTGTCCCTTTTGTTCCCATTTTCCTCAAAACTTCCTTGTTAATCACAAGTTCAGTCTATGGTATTTACAGCATCCTTCTGTAGAACCTCAAGTCTTCTTGCCATCAGCATGGAAATTGTCCCACATTCAGTCATATAGTCAGTCAGTTATGTGCCATGTGTGATATACACTTAGGCGATCACATATCATTCGATACATGACTGACGAGGCAGATTTTTTCTCGCAGTAGGTTGCCATTTCTTTCTGCGGTAGACCAGTTGCCATCCAAAGCTATAGAACCCGATCTGTCCTGCTATTTACCCATAGCTGGGAGGAGAGGAGAGAGAAGAGGCTTCATACCTTTCCCGAGAGTATTAGCATGTAAGTAAATGTAATAGATTCAAATGGAATTCAAACTCGGCTCTCTGATTCTTCAAATTGAGCTGCTATCCATTACTCCACTGTGCCTCCCACTATCATATAGGAGGATAGATATTACATAACAATTCAGAACTATTTTCTTTGTTTCTAAGAAATTTTCCTGTCTCTTTATACATTGTTTATTTTTTGGATGGCATCTTTACTGTCCATATGCACCTTTGGATATCAGTATTACACTTTCTATTATTTGTTGTTAACAAATATCTTTTCTTGTTTGATTTTGACATTTTGCATCTTGGGATATCCCTCTTGCTGACAAACATACATTGTCTCCTTATAATTGACTTTTTTGTTCCCATTTTCCTTAAAAGTTCTTTGTTGCTCACATGTTCCATCCATGGTATTCTCGCCATCCTTCTGTAGAACCACATCTCTGTTGCCTCCAGTCTTCTCTTTATCAGTGAAGAAATTGACCAGCATTCACTGCTATCTAGGATGACTGATATAATATAGAGTTAAGTCTGATAGGTTCGATAGCATCAAATTGACAGCTGTTCTTGAAAATGCATGACATAACTTGTTAATTAAACTGCCTCTAAAATGAAAAAGCTCTCTATTAATCATCTTAAAGAACCATTTTTGTCTTTCATCAGCATGGCTGATGCTAACCGCTACAAGAGCAACTCACAATGCCTTCTTGATCTCATGTTTTCTGTTGAGATTAAATGGAATGATTTAGAGATGGATGGTTTAACCGAAAAACTAACTTTTTTTGGTTTCATCTTCACACTGTGAAACTGCATTGAAATTTTTTACGAAACCAAAATCATTCAGTTAAGTGCTAACACTACTGAGTGACCATATCCAAAGAAACACTATTGAAAAAGACTTTCAGGTGTTTATAAAATTTAATTTTATTAACATTTATACCATTGTAAGAGAAAAAGATTGAACAAAAATATGTTAAAAACATTTAATTGACTAGTTTTAGGAAATAAATGTGAAATCTATTTGTTTACAAAAGAAATGAAAAAGGAAAAAAAAAAAGAAAGGAAATATGACATGATGTCTGAAGTCTATTTGTTTCAGCTTTCAAAAAGAAAAAACAATTTGTGGTAAAATTTAGTTAACAAAATAGCAAGTAAAAATAATAAAAATAGCTGCCAGATCTTAATGTTAAATTTTATGTAGCCGGATTTTTGTAATTGTATCCTCTAAGCCAGTAATATGACAATCACAAAATAAAGTTGTTGTAAAAAACAAGAAAAATGAATGAAGATTATTTTTATTTTTTATAAATAAATTTGTTTTTTTATCTCTAGTGAATGCACCTAAATTAGATATTAAGAATAATTAAAATAGTTCTTAATTTTACTTTTAAAATGTGTATATTTCCAGATATGTGAGTCTCTGGTGTAAAATTGTTTTCTACAAATAAAATTATGTTTCTATCTGGCGAATACACCTAAAATTAGATATTAGAAAAATAAAGTTTTAATCTCAGTTTTAAAATGTGTATGTTTTGAAAACTGCAAGTCATTTTTTTAAACCCAAAGTAAAAATGATTCTTTTTTAGCCACTAGTCATGGTCATCAGACAGTAGTTTCAATAATTTGAAAGTTCTTTTACCGCATTTATTACTATCAGTTGCTCAGAAGACAAACAAGACATATATATATATATATATATATATATATACACACACACACAAATATATGTATTAAACAAAACAATTTTACAATGGACAAAGACAATAACATTTGTATGTGCATGAACGTTTGTGTCTGTTCTTTGGTGAATGTTTGTACGTACGTGTATGTGTGTATAATGTTCATGGCGTCTCCCAGAAATGGGAAGACACAGATCTTCTGAGAGCTTACATTGTAGTCGCTGAAATGAAGAAATGTAAAAGAAAATGAGGCGAGAATGACTCCTAGTGACAATTTGGGAATTAAGGAGGAGCTAACTCCGACAGTGTCTTCAAATTGAGTGTACAATTTCAAGAATATTGATAAAGATTGGTCACTTTGATTTTGCAAAACAAAGTAATGTGTAAAATTTCAGTCTCAAAAAAAAATATATTTTGCATTTTCAGCTGTTCAAAGAAAAATACCGTTTTAACTCACTGTAAAAAAAAATAAAATAAAAAATAATTCAATGAATAAAATCAAATACAAATTGCATATTTAGAAAGATTATTTTATTTACTTTCCAGCCATATGAATGTTTTTAAGATTGGACCATAAATATACAAGATATTGTGAGTTGAATAGACTAAGTTGCAAATTTATCAATCTCAAATGAAATCAGATATTGACTGGAAATGCTATCATTACACAAGAACTTGAATGGCTTCCTTAGAAAGCAATACTAAATTAAAAACTGAAAGACCAAATTGAAAACTGCAGTATCAAGGGACCCCCCCTCCCCCAGAAACTGATACTGAAACATAAATTGCCAAACTGACCAACTCTAGAATGATTTTATTGCTAAGTCTGCAGTTAGGAAAGTTCATTATGTCATCCATTGAATATTATATATTGAATATTTCTGCCACATCTGGTCTGGCGCTTCTGCTAGATGTCTAAAGATTCTTGACAAAATCCAAAGAATCAGCAATGTTATCAGTCCTAACCTGGCATCTTGGCTTCGGTCATTTTCCTACTGCCATAATATAGGTTCTCTGCCTCTTCTATACATATTTTCATGATAATTGTTCTGATGAGCTTTCCTTTGTTGACACAGCGACTTCATGAATTTAAGTGCAGTACTAGATTGGCAGCTAGGTTTTATAATTTCACTGTTGAAATTGCTAGATGTAGCCATAAGTTCAACGCTAGTTAATTCTCCTGCACTTCTGGAACCCTCTTCTACTTTTCTGCTTTCACCATTAACAACAATCTTCAAAAATTTAAATGCAATGTCAATCATTATTTTATGCTCCTATGAATCTTGTTCTTTTATTGTTCTCTCTGTTTCTTTCACTCTCAGTAACTCCTTGTGTCTTAGTGGTTTTATTGCTTTAAATGGGGTGAAATGGTTAAAAAGAAAATGCTAATGGATCTATGATATAATGAAAGTGTGAAATTCATCATACAAATAAAAATTATGAAGAACTTAAAATTTTAATTTTATAAAAGCAGTATCACATGATTTTAAATTTAAAAATTTTTTTTTAAATTTCAGATTGCAAATTTTTTTTAAAAATTTCAAATTTAAAAATTTTTTTTAAAAATTTCAAATTTAAAAATTTTTTTTAAAATTTCAAATTTAAAAAATTTTTTAAAAATTTCAAATTTAAAAAATTTTAATTAAATTTAACGATTTAAAAAATTTTAACAATTAAATTTAACGACTTAAAAAATTTAAGAAATTTAAATTAAAAAAAACTTGGCAAGCAATTTTGAAAGTTTTATTTTTTAAATTTTTTTACTTGGAGTTGACTTTTATTTCTTTTCCCTGTCATTGACCAGAAATGAATTGACCAGCTGCTTGTGAAAACTACTTATTGAATTTTTAATTAACACAATTTTTTTTCTCATTAGTTTGTAGGTATTGGCTTGCTGATTATTGGAGTGTGGGCCGAAGTTGAAAGACGCAAGTATGGAGCCCTTAACAACTACATGTCCCTTCCTGTGGCTCTTCTCTTATCTGTCGGCCTCATCATCTTTGTTAATTCCATTCTCGGGATTACGGGCACTTTGCAGGAGCATGTCATCTTGCTAAAAGTGGTGAGTATACATTTTATGTTTTTTTGTGATTCATTACGAATGGTGCAGTAGGTAGAGTTGTAAAAGATTAAATAAAGAGTCCTGTTCAAAGTTCTCTGATGGTTACTGATGTAATGGAATAACCTGTTACCCCCATGAGTAACTACACTACACGAGTCTAGCTGGGTTCTGTTGAGTATGACTCAGACTTACGCGAGAACTACCAATCTTCCAATAGCAGCACTCATTACTGGATTGACTTGTGATGACCTTGTGCATAACTGTTACCTTATTTCTTATTGTACTAGTTTTACAATAAACCTTTACTTATTTATCCACTGTGTTGTTCAAGTATATATTCTTATTAGCATGGAATATAACAGTTACTCAGAAGAAGACCAAAAGTAGTAAATGTGAGGGTGATGCTGTGCAAGTCTCTATTACTAAAAACCAGTAAGCATCTCATTTCACATGGCCTTCTTTCAGATAAAAAAAATTTGGCTTTTGTTTATCTAGGATTACTGAATTTGCCTATCAGGCTTTAGATAAGAATGAGGCTCAGGCGGTGGCTTTAGATATCTTGAAGGCATTTGACAGGGTTTGTTATGCTGGCCTTCTCCACAGGCTCAAGAGCTATGGTGTCTCTGGCTGGATATTTGACATAATCTGAACGTTCTTGTAGAATAACAATACAATAAACAGCACTTACCGGCGTAAGGGTCCCAGCTAGCGTCCAGCTGGCAGACAAAAATAAAGCAGGTTGTAACTTAATACAAACCCTGCAAACTAACTGATGAATCAAGCTGGTATTTATATAGAAATACCTCCACTCAGGTACCAGCAGCCAATCACAGCCCAAGCAATAGCTCTCTTTCTCAAGGTTGAATTACTATTCACTTAGCTTGCTCCACAACTGAGTGTTTATCTCGACCACATGATTTTTCTACAGTTCTTAACAAATCTGGTAATGATGGTCATGTTGAACAGTCATTCTTCTAGATCGTTTCACATTAATGTAGAGGGTCTCTCAAGGCTCTATTCTTGGACCTACCTTGTTTGTTCTCTTCATCAATGACATTCCTGAGGTCATCTGTTTCCAACTAGGTATTTCTGCTGAAGTCCAGAGATGGATATGCAATGTAATTGGCCCTGATCTGGCATCTCATCTGCAGTTGCTCTCTCACAGACCTGTCTTGCCTCCCTCGGTCTTTTTTACAAATACTTTCATGGTAACTGCTTCGATGAGCTGCTTTCACTGGTTCCCAGACTCCATGAATTTAAGTGTTCAACTAGGCTGGCATCTCGCTCTCATCCTTTCACTGTCAAAACTGTTAAATGTAGCCGTCTCTTCTACTCCAATAGCTTCATGTCTTGCACTTCTCGCCTGTGGAACTCCCTCGTCTTTTCTTGTTTCTCTGATAGCTATAATCTCCAACTATTCAAATGTAATGTCAATCGACATCTCCAGTTGCCTTGATCTATCTACTATCCTTCTCCTCATCCTTTTCTCTATCACTCCTATCTGCTCTCACTCCAAATCTTCTGTAACCCCTTGCATACTAGTGGCTTTCCACCTTGCTTGGGGTGAATCGATTTAAAAAAAAAAATATGTGTGTGTGGTGTAAGGGTTAGCAGTTCAGAACAAATAATTGGTGAGCCAAGTTTGAATTTCAGTTCAGTTCAGTTCAGTTCATTACCTTCACTTTCGTGCAGATACCTTAGAAAAGGTATGAATCCATCTATTCTCCCAGCTATGGGTTAAATAGTAGCACAGATTAGGCTCTTCAGCCATTGATGGCATCCATTCTAGGATATGAAACATTCTGAATTCAAAGCTGGTTGAGCATGGGGGCTAGCAATTCCATCCTGTAAAGACATACTTGCTATGGAAACAGCAACATGTAGAATGTTGAAGATGTGGTCCTATACTCCATAGGTAAGTGTACAGGACTACTAATATATATATATATATAGTAAAGGTAAAAGAATCTGTGGGTAAGTAATCCAAGTACATCCTATTATAAAATATTAAAACTGATCCACAAAAGAGAGCTCAATATAATTTAGCCTGACATGCTATGTTCCATATAGGATACAGGTTCAATTCCTGTGGGAGAATGCATATTTTCTACAAAATTTCTCAAACATTCAGAATGGTAAATGTAATTAATACTGTTTAATTATAAAAACAGAGCATTTATTCAAATAAGTGGATCCATAAAAAAAGTATAAACAGAAAATATATTAAAATATTTATTGGATTTAATCCATTTCATAAATACACACACACACACACATATATATATATATATATAAGGACAGGTTGATTTTTCACTTTTTTTAAAATATCAAAAAGAATAATGTACGGAAAGTTGTGTATAGACCTATTAAGTATTGATACAAAAAATTAGATCTGATATTTCAACGGTTTTTTGAGCATTTGGCATCAAAGATTGTAGACAAAAATGCACAGAAAAATCCTCAATTTTGCAAGATTTGGCCTAAATATTTATGAGAAAATTAAACAATTTCAGTATTTAAATCAGGGTATGTTGTTATTTTATTTTATCAAAATGAAATAGAATGAAGAAATTATAACTAATCTTCAAATTGAAAATCTGCCTCCCTATTATCAGTGACGACTTCGAAATGCCTTGCTTCAAAACCAAACACCGATTGTGAAGCTTCTGTTGTCAGATTTGACCATTCAATATAGGATATTTTCAGGCAGTAAGGCGAAAGCATTGTATAATATATTTTTCATTGTGGTCTGTTGGATTTCATATGGTTGCTTCCTAATCCTTTGGATCATATTGAAAATATATATTTGCTGATTGTGGAACTTGTTATTTCTTTCAATTTCGAACAAGAAAATGGCATATACATTCACAATAAAATTTATTAAACTGTGGAGTTTGGTTGAAAGATTTCATGGGTATGTACTATGAGTCCATAAACATATCAGTCTGATGGCTAAAGTTAACCACCTTGCCTGGTTTAATGGACCAATTTTCCATGATGCAAATCTAGAGTCCACCTTACCTCTAGAAATACCCACTGTATATTCATAAAGGAGTTTTTGGTCACAACTAAGGGTATCTGTATTTTCAGTTTTAAGAATAGAATCCAGAGGACTGCCAGTCGCTGAAAATGATATTTGGGGTAAATTATGGTAATTATCTGCACATAATTTACCCAGTGACCATTGAATGTAGTAGGGCTTTTTGTGGTATCTTCTACATGTTTAAAAAGAGCTCTAAACTGAAGTTTATTTTGGTGCAAGGTGCAACCAATAGTGTGACAATTTCTGTTAAGTTTTCTTTCTAGAAGTGCAACAAATCCACCTTCATAGCCTGTATTGGCATTAGTGTTGTTAACAAGGATAGCTCACACTGTTGAATTCATGCAAAACATCAACTACTTGCTCGGCAAAAAGAATACCAGTTGCACCAATATTAAGAA
>CAHIKZ030000411.1:557500-565000 GCA_903632075.3 Acanthosepion pharaonis
GAAATATAGTCTTAAGGTGTGCCATATTTATGGGATAAAGTGCTCAATATCAGAGTGTGTGTAAATATAAAAGTGAACATTGAAGTCAACACTTAGAGGTGACAGTCTGTTTCATGCTAAACACAATCATCAGGTCACAATGTGGCCTGACGATTATGTCTAGCATGAAACAGACTGTTGCTTTTAAGTGTTGACTTCAATGTTTACTTATATATATATAGGAAAGTGCCTGAAAACCATACTATGGGTTGACACAAGACTTGTGAGTGAAATTGGGTAGATGGAACAGTTGGAGGTCATCGATAGCTGTTCTAACATGAAGTCACAAGTCATTGTGACCGAGGGTTTGAGTGTGCTGGCCTTGATCAGATTGTTGATCACACTAGATTTCTCTCCCAGAAACTATAACTAAGGTCTTCTCAACATAGTTGTAGTATAGACCACAGTTGGACAATGTGGGTGTTGAACAAACACAAATTTGCCTGAGTGAGTATCTGCAATAGGGATTGGCTAGCCACCCTAGTAGACGGGTATCCTCGAGTGGTCAGCTGTTATTTTTATATATATATGTGTGTGTGTGTGTGCTTGCATGAGTGTACAATACTGAAGTGATTCTGCATTTTATTATGTTCTGTGGCATTTGTATTACTCTTTCTAACCCTTGCCTGTTCTATTAGAAAGAACTTGCATTGTTTCAAAGCTAGCATCAAAGAAATACCAAACTCAGTGACCGAACACCCCCACCCCATACATCTTTCTAAGCTCCTCCTCTTCCCATGTGATGAAGACCATCCTCTCTGCCACTAATACCACCAGGGGATTTCCATGCTACCACCGCTGCTGCTGCTTTTGTTCTACACAACACATGAATAACATTCTTTTCCCTTTCTTTCCTTCCCCATACCCCTTTTTCCTGAAATGTGAACCCCAACAATGACCCTTAATTTTCTCCCTCTAATACACAGTTATGGAAAACTATTTTTGCTAGAAAGATTTATTTTAGATTCATTTATTCTATTTTTTTGAATCTTTATAATTATTTGGATATAAATTACTCTGGTCAGAATTATTTGTCTGTATAAACTAGTCTAGTCAAAATTACTTTTCAGTATGAATTAGTCTGAATTACTTGTACATAGGAATTTGTCTAGTCTAAATTACTTTTCCCTATAAATTAGTATAAATTACTTTTCTATAGGACTTAGTCAAGTCAAAATTACTTTTCCCTATATTATACAAGAGTAATTTAAAAACAAGAGGGATGACAGCTCTGCTTTGGACCCCATAGAAGTATACATGAAGTTCATATCATCTGTGATAATCTTAGGTGTTGTAAACAATGAGTCATCTCATGACACCACACTTTTTCTTGCAGGATCTTAGGGACAATGCCACTGTTTACATGATGGTGCTGAATACTATAGTCAAGCCTTAGATTGAAAAGTTGGCCATATATCCTTTTTTTATATTAATGTTCACCAATACAAGGCCCAAGAGCTACTAAAGGTAGAGAGTTACTGGTTGGGTTGTATGTGCATAAGAAAAAAAATAAGAAGTACATGGAGTTATGCAGGAAAGATGACGGTTACCTCCAGAATTGAAGATTGTAATGATTGGGAAAACATTTTGCCATGAATCTGTTTCACAAAGCAGCTGCTCTTGAAAAGAAGCTGAGTGGAACTTAGTTCTTACTAATAGTTAAGGAAGGGAATGAGGATGATTCATCCTTGCGTATGTGGTATGGTGGGTCCCAGTTGCAAAGGTCAGGGTTGGTGGAACCAAGGAATGTAGTTTGTCAGAACACTAGCCATGGAAATAGTGATAGAGTAGTGAGAGGTTTCCAATATTTCATCTGTGGGAAAGTGTTTGTAGGGTGGAAAATAATTCATCACCCACAAGGCCATGTAGATGTTTTAAAGCCTACATTTAATTTTGGGTATATGATCAGTGAGGAAGTTTTAAAGGAAAATAGAAACAAAAAATGATACTTGAAATTCAAATCAGAAAAAAAAACTTGAAAACTCTGGAACCCATAATAAGGAAAGAGGGTTTGAAGAATTTGGCGCAGTTCCTGGGAGTGGAACTTAGTTCTTACTAATGGAATATGAAGGGAATGAGGATGATACACCTTTGTGTCAGGGTGGGTCCCAGTTATAAAGATCCAGTCTGGTAGAACTAAGGAACATAGCTCATCAGAAGACATGCCATGGAAATAGTGATAAAGTATTGAGAGACTTGTGATGTTTTGGTTGTAGAAAAGGTGTTGTAGGGTGAAATACAATTCATCACCCACAAGGCTGCATAGACAGTTTTGAACTCTATCAAAACAGGAAGATTGGGCAGCTTTGTTTCAGATATAGTAGCTGTACTACATTTTCAGCTTAATCTGTCTCTTGTAAAGGTAGATCATAGTACGAGGAACCAGGTACTTACAGAGTACCAACTGTATATATATATATATATATATATATATATATATATATATGTGTGTGTGTCTGTGTATTTTGGCAGCATGTTGTCATTAAGGCATGTGTTATAAAAGACTATTGGAACTATTCCACTTGATTATCTTTTTCTCAGTTTTTTTCTTGCTTACTCACAAGTTTCTTAATCTTTGGGTGCAGGTTGTTAAAGTAGGATCCGAGTCGATAGCTTTCTGCTGAGCACTTTTGTTTGTCCTCAACCATCATCATGGCTTTTGTTTTTGTTTGGAGATTATGTCATTGGTTGTTTTAGTTTTATAGATAGTATTGGACAATGTTATTGGGATAGTTCATTATTGGTAAGAAGGGGATTGATGTTTTTTTTTTTTATTGTCTAATATTATCTATAAAACTTGAATATTTGTTTTTTTTTCATGTTTTAATTTGCTTTTAATTTCCTGGTACAACCTGTACTTGTCCCTATTAATTTTTTTTTTTTAATATGATGTCCCTTCAAGACGTTAAGTCATAGCTCTCTCCATATAACTTTTCCTTATGATCCATGTGTTCTTGGGAAAGATAGTGGAGTATTTTCTGGTTGCCTTTTCCAGAGATTTGAATTCATAATTTATATTGGCTGCTACTCCATGCTAGAGAGCCATCTCTACACTGCTGGTAGGAGAAGAGATAGATTTATGCCTTTCCCAAGGGAACACAACAGACTAATGTGGAAATTGAAAACATTTTGACAATTCCACTTTCTATGTCAATATTCATTATGCTACATAAACCATTATGTTACCTGCACAACTCTCCATTAATTATTCTTGTTTAAATTACATCCATATTTAAGTCTCTCTCTCTCGGTCTAGCTAGCTTTTTTAAAGAAATGTCTGACATCTCCTGGGTGAAGGCTGGTATTGCTGCTTTCATTCCAGCAAGGAAATGTTAAGTTAAACTGCATTCATATCATTGGTTCTCACCTGCATGTTTGGCTGCCATAGCTCACAGAAATCCCTTCTTCTGGCCGTATCAGAAAGACATGTCTGATTGCAACAAGTGCCTCTTTTGTCTCTTCTCTGCAAGCAAGAAAAGTTGAATAAAAAGCTTAATGGCAGTACCTTGCCAGTTGTCTTTAATGAAGCTTCTATAAAAGAGGGATTGCTTCCAAAATACACAATTTTATATATATATATATATATAGTTACAAAAAATTTGGTAATTCGTATGGGTAGTCCCAAGGAGGATGAAATCTGGAGAGCTCAATGTAAATTCAGAGCTAATAATTTAAAGAAAAACAGACCACTTTAAGGCTCCATGGTAATAATTTATTTCACTAGAGACCTCAGACATCACTTCCAAAAAGCTGAAATGAAAAAAACATTTTTTTCGTTTCAACTTTTTGGAAGTGATGTCTGAGGATCCAGCATCCTTTAAAAGATCTCTGGTGAAATAAATTATTACAATGGTGCCTTAAAGTGGTCTGTTTTTCTTTAAAAAATATATATTTAGGTAATGAAATATTTGGTAATCCATATGGATAATCCCAAGGAGGATGTAATCCAGAGAGCTCAATGTAACAACAGAGCAAATATTAGTTAAATTAAAAAAACAGACAACCTTAAGTGTCTATAGATTATATTTTATTTCCCCAGAAATGGGATTTTTTTCCTGTTTCTTTAGATCCCATTCCCAAGCATAAAAGAAAGAATTTCTTTTATGCTTGGGTAAAAAATCCCATTCCTGGGGAAATAAAATATCTATGAACCCTTAAGGTTGTTTGTTTTTTAATTTAACTTTATATATATATATATATATATATATATATATATATCAGAACAATGTTAAGCAAATGAATGATAGTGGAAACATTTTATATAATTAATGCATTTCAACCTATAAAAGATTTCATCGAACTAATGTTCTTATTGGTGGTGGGGTGTGTTATAGGGGAGACCTAAACATGAATGTCAGTTATAATTATTCAGTGAGGGAAAGTGTTGAAGATGTGTGAATGCTAAATTTTAAATTTGTATTCCTTGTGGCAATCATTATAGCCTGTAGAGTAAATTCCTGTTTTAGGTTGTTAAGCACAAAAAAATAATTTTTAAAAAATTTAAAAATTAAAATATTTTAAAACACAAAAATTTTAAATTTAGCATCGCCACACCATCAATGCTTCCCACCAACGCATAATTATAAGCAACATTCACATTTACTCCCCCCCAGCAACACATATATAATTTCATCAATAAAAATATTACTTTAGTCTGATGAAGCTGTTTTAAAGGATAAAACATGTTGCACAGAATATTTCTACTGATGATGGATAAATTGTCGTCAAAATTATGAAAAAATGAAAATAACACTGGCATTTCATTTGAGCAGATATATTTATCAAAATTACACAAAGATATCTTGAAATAGTAAAGTGTAAATTTATATCTTGAAATAGTAAAGTGTAAATTTATTCAATAAAATTACCATTGGCTTTAACCACGGCTTCCAGATGACTTTGGAATCTCTTGCAACTCTTCTGGACAGTTTTCTTGTTTAAGTTGGTGAATTTTGCCATAATCCTTGCCTTCAGTTCATCTTTGATGGTTGCAGAAATTGTCTGACAGCCATGATTTGGTTCTCCTGTTTGTGTGGCATGGTGCAGAGACCTGTTGCCAGACATAGGGTCTTCCAGCATCCAAACTCTTAACCCAGGGAAGCATTACCTCCTCAAGACACTTGATGTAGGCCTCTGTGTCGAGTCTGCGGCCCTCACCAACAAATTCAAAACGTTCAGAGTGAGTTATCCGAACTGACATACATTCGTAATCACCATTAGACTCATATCCAACTCTTTCTGAATCCTCTGCACTATCCTATGATTGATACCCAAGCACTCTGAAATGTTTGTATTGGAGCTTTCAGCATGAATGCCAAGCAGTATAGCAGGCCATTTCAAAATTTCTGGCACCATGAATTGCATCATGGTGCTTTTTCTCTCACAGATGGTGGCCAACTGACCTTACTATACTGTGCAGTTGACAAAATCAAAAACAATGGGTATGCATGAAATTAAAAATATAAAATAGCTTATTAATTTAACTATCGCACCCACTGTGCGTGCGTGCGTGTGTGTGTGTGTGTGTGTGTGTGTGTGTGTGTGTATATATGGATGTGTGTGTATATATATATATATATATATATATACACACACACACACAAGTATATGATTCATGTATACGGAATAAATTCCAATAAGCAACAATTACTATTCTTAAAAGAGTGCTCAATATAGAGTAGACCAAATATAATTATTTATTTAAAAATTATAACATAAATATGTTATAAAATCACTACAAAAATAGCCATTTTGTTTCAACACCTCTGGTGTCTTATCAAGTGATGATGTTGAATGTAGATTGTAGAATAAAGGTTTTAAAAGGTTCAAATTAATTAACCACTCCTCGTAAGGGGAAACGCTGTCACATGAGCTGAAATGACCAATCAAAATATAAGTATACAAGAATTCAAAAAACTTGACAACGAAGTTATAATAACTATTAAATACTTTAAAGTTAGGTTTATACTAAAATAGAATTAATTCTAACTAATAAGTATTAAATTGTACGTTAAAATTTAAAAACTAATTAAAAATTAAAAACTACCCATTTCAAAAATGTAAATTTAATCTGTATTAAGTTTAAAAACCTTTATTCTACAATCTACATTCAATGTCATCACTTGATAAGACACCAGAGATGTTGAAACAAAATGGCTATTTTTGTAGTGATTTTATAACATTTATGTTATAATATTTAAATAAATAATTATATATATATATAAGTTTCATTAAAGCTGACTGACATTTTCTTGACATGAAGTTTTCTTGATATGTCCAACAGAGCCGGCTCAAGGAACAGGCAACTTGAACAGTTTCTCAGGGTGCCATCAGAGTTGAGGGTGCCATCATGTAGCCATATCATGTGTGTTTGCGATCTTCCAAACAAAAAGGAAAAAAATATGAAAATAATAAATAAAATGAAATAAAAAATGAAAATATTAAATTTCTTGAGTGGAATAAAAATTTTGAGAATTTGATTATTAATTCTTTGTTCTTTAGGGTGTTGTGATTGAACACCATAAGAAAAATTGAATAGATGGGTGTTATTCTACATTTTCACTGTTTCTCCTTGTGAAAATTTAAAAAAAAAAAAAAATTATACTTGTAAGAGCGCCAATATTTATCTTATCTGGGGTGCCAGCATCCCTAGGGCTGCATCTGATGTACAAATAATTATTCATAAATTTGATTTGATCAGGAACACAGTTCCTTAAGGGACATGTGAATTTATAAATAATATTGGTACACTGTAATCTGTATTTTCCAGGTGAATTGATGCCATTTTAAATTTTTTATAGTAGATAATAATTTTCTTGTTCTGGTCAACTGGAGTTGTGTATTTCTTTATAATGTTCCTAAGGGAAAATTGTGTATATATATATATATATATATATATATATATATATATATATATATATATATGAGACCGATTTGTCATGGAAAAGACTTCCTGATGTTATTGGTCTGGAGGGGAGTGATCCCAGCATGCGGCACCTTTTGAAAGTTCCTGAAAGCCATATCATGGGTTGACCCAAGCCTTTTGAGTGAAATCGGGTAGATGGAACACTTGGGGGCTTTTGATAGCTGTGTTAGCATGAAGTCACAAGTCATCGGGACTGAGGGTTGTTCAGATTGTACATCATGCTAGATAACACACTCTCTTGCAGAAACTGCAGCTAAGTTCTGCTCAGCATAGTTGCAGTATAAACCACAGGTGGGATCTGTGGGTGCTGAACAAACACAAATGTGTCTGAGTGAGCATCGGCAATTGGGATTGGTTAGCTGCCCTAATAGATGGGTACCCTCAAATAGGAGTGGCCAGCTTATTATTATTATTATTATTATATATATATATATATATATATATATATATATATATATATATATTCCATTGCCAAGACACGAGGCAGACTACTCACCTAGGATAAAATCAAGGCTTCAGTTCAAAATTTCCTGTAG